>JAVTVY010052255.1:0-26403 GCA_036873755.1 Hanleya hanleyi | reverse complement strand
ATCCCAGATCAGTGATGTTAAATACATGTACTCGGAATACATAGGTCGCTGTTTGTAGTCCGATCACCTATACTCTGTGTAGGAAGGTTGGACATACATAAACTATGTATATAGGTCCCAACTAATATGTGATAAAATGCAATTAACTAGCTCACTCAAATCATTGATATTACATGTACTCAGAATACATAGGTCGCTGTGTGACGTCCGATCACCTATACTATGTGTAGGAAGGTCGGACACACATAAACTATGTATGTAGGTCCCATAACTAATCTGTGATAAAATGCAATTAACTAGCTCACTCAAATCAGTGATATAACATGTACTCAGAATACATGGGTCGCTGTGTGAAGTCCGATCACCTATACTATGTGTAGGAAGTTTGGACACACATAAACTATGTATGTAGGTCCCATAACTAATCTGTGATAAAATGCAATTAACTAGCTCACTCAAATCAGTGATATAACATGTACTCAGAATACATAGGTCGCTGTGTGAAGTCTGATCACCTATACTATGTGTAGGAAGTTTGGACACACATAAACTATGTATGTAGGTCCCAAAACTAAACTGTGATAAAATGCAATTAACTTGCTCACTCAGATATTTCAGATCAGTGATATTAACAGACAATTATGCCATATGTATACAGTAATATTTCATCATACAGCAGTAAGCTAAAAAAAAGTTAATAATAATCATGATAATCATTTTGCATCTTGAAGTTTTCATTCCTTAGATGAGGAGTGTTATGAGTCTAACATCAGTTGAAAAGGAGGCATCAAACTTATTGTGAAGGTGGTACCATCTTGGATGTTACTGAAACCTCCCCAGACTCCACTTCCCCATTCAAATGTAGCCTGTTGTAGTATTGGTTTCTGTGATTCAGATTGTTTAGGAATTCATTGTTTACATTTTTTGGCTTTTCATATCTTTAGTTGTTCATTTGATTGCAAATAGTGCAGTGCTAATTAGAGCATGTTCTGGGGTTAGACCGCGGTTCTTGCGAGTTTTCCTTCATTGAAGTGTCCGTGACTCAACTGACCACACCCCAAGCAGCGCCCCCATTGGCGTCAGATTTGGGATACAAATATGCAAAGATATCGATTCCACATGAACTCTTGTATATAGATGAAGCTAGGTATTCGTACTGTTAGAAATCAGATCTGTTATTAGATTATATCCGAATATGATTTAAATATATGAATTTTATTTCAATTAGTGTGTATTTAATTTGTTGATGTATGTTCTGAAATATCCTTCACTTTCTTACAGGTTGATATACTTTTCACTGATGACAGCAAGAATAACACTGGGATGTAACTTGGTTGCTCATATGGTTCCGATGTATTTGCAAGAATTTAGAATTTAACTAAATCTGCAAATACAATACACAACAATCCGGTGCAGATTTCATTTAAATCTGCATCTGGATGAACGTTAAACCTTGATGTGGTTGTACGTTTAATCTTGATTTCTGAGAAAACATTGAACCTGAATCTGGTTATACGTTGAACCAGTAATTGGTTATAGGTAACACCAAATTTTGGTTCAGGGTTTTCCATGGTTAAACGTTGAACCAGAAACTGGTTCAACGTTTACCTTTCAGTTCAACGTTACACCTTTTCGTGGTTGAACGTTTAACCTCATTTCAGTTCAACGTTAAACCTTGATGTGGTTGTACGTTTAACCTTGATGTGGTTGTACGTTGAACCTATTTCTGAGAAAACATTGAACCTGAATCTGGCTATACGTTGAACCAGTAATTGGTTATAGGTAACAACAAGTTTTGGTTCAGGGTTTTCCATGGTTAAACGTTGAACCAGAAACTGGTTCAACGTTTACCTTTCAGTTCAACGTTACACCTTTTCGTGGTTGAACGTTTAACCTCATTTCAGTTCAACGTTGAAATTTGCTTGGTGCTACGTTGAACCAGTTTATGGTTGCAACCGAGTTACATCCACTTTATGGTTGAACGTTTACTCAGCGTTTTTACAGTGTAGGCTAGTCTGACTGAAGTGTTTATGATATAGAAACTCGAACGTGTATGCGGGTCAGTCAGGCTGAACCTTGCCGCACTACTTTCGGCTATAATCCTCAATCGTTTTTTTTTTTCAATCGCTTATATTTTCTCGATTAAAAAACCATTGAATCGCGATATTGCTTTTTATTCGAGAACATTTTCTCGATTGAAAAACGATTGCCAACAGAAAAAAACCATTCGAACAGAGATCGCGAATGAATCGTTTATTTTGAAGAAAAAAACCATTCCCTCGCGCCTTGGAAAATCGCGACTTTGAGAAAATTTGACGAAATAAACGATTCATTCGCGAACGATAATTGAAAACGGTGCCTAATAGCTCAAACAGGATTGAAAAATTCAAAATAGCGACCACAAGAACTCAACCAGGTGCCAACAAGGAGTCAAGCAGCTCGTTTATTTGTGGCAATATTTTTAAGTCGGAGTACAAACTTGTATTTTAATTGACAGATTCACAACATAAAATATCGCATCTTGCTCATTTTGATTCCTTTG
This sequence comes from Hanleya hanleyi, assembly GCA_036873755.1. NCBI lineage: Eukaryota > Metazoa > Mollusca > Polyplacophora > Lepidopleurida > Hanleyidae > Hanleya > Hanleya hanleyi. Next base: position 23,861 of record JAVTVY010052255.1, on the reverse strand, counting down.
ACATAATTTTAATTCTTTCGGACGCAAAAAAGTTGATGGAAAAAACACCCAAATAATTATCCTATAATAAAGTACCACTCAATCAAGTAGAATATCTAAAACATCACAGACCCAATGTTTTGATTATGTTTTTTTTCTTTTATATGAATCATTTACGTATGAACGAGAGAGTCTTAGAAATACCATGGATGTTATGGGATTTCACTCTCTAAAAAAGTTGAGTGAAATTTCACTCATAAGAGTGTAGTCCTGGCTCTAGGGGGGTTTCTGTGTACATCTCTCTTTTACAGCAAAACTTGGGATTTTCCTGTTCTATATGTTGAGATCATTGGAAAAAGTTTGGGTAACACTCCCAGATCAAGTGCATTTTTTCTGCACAGCCCAATACATGATTATGACATCGGCCAAAATGCTGAAATTGAGTTTTCATATAATAATTCACTGGTATACAGAATTAGATTCAAATGTAACATTTATTTATCATGTTTATACATAACTAACATATTTTTAGCATGGTACAATACCATAAACCTTCATTTTCAGCAAAACAATACGCTATTTAGCGAAATTTTGCCCCGAAATCACTTTCAGTTTGAAAGTCGTTCAAAATTCGATCACCCCTCAGACACGTAATTTTGTAGATAAAGCAACCAAAATTGGTAAGAACTTTCCTTATTAAGTCTTTTGATAACTGCATGCATCATATTTATGATTCAGGGTATTGTATAGTGGCAGTGGGATCAAATGTCAACAAAAGTTACCCCTACCCCCAAAAAGCGACATTAACCAAATTTGGTTAAATTGGTCTAGCTTTAAAAGTAAGTCTGATATGAAGTTGGTTTTGGTGTCTATGCATGGGTTTTTGATACCAAGCTATTCATTGGAACCATAATCAACCACTTTTGAGTTGATCTAATTTGCATAAATTCAAAATAGCCGCCAAAAGCGCCAGGTTAAGACATCAGTCAAGAAGGACAAAGACAAAGTAAGTGTTATAGTAAGTCCAATAGAGTTTTTTGTATGGATCTGTGGTGTTACAATCATGAAATATCACTGCTTAATCAATGTACGTAGGCTATACCTATTTAAATTGATTAATTTGCATAAATTCAAAATGGCAGCCATGTACAGACAAAATTGACAGTGGTTAATTACATGCCCAGGCATGATTAATCACGATTTTTAACGCAAACGCAAACAAAACTGTTTGAGTACAATCCATCCAGTGATTATCTCTCTCACAACTACTTAAGAAGGTGCTGCCATCTACCTGAAGGAAACTACAACATCTTGAAGCCATGTGCATTTCAGGAAGCAGACATTTTGTTTTGGACCTGTTCTTTGTTCGCTTGAGGAGCTACCCATTCGTTCTATGGAAACTGCGTCTATGCCTTGTCCGATGAAAGGGTATAGAGTATGACGAACAAGCCAAATAGGATTTCAGCAGCAATGTTCATATCATGATAATTTGTTTCCTGATCCTTCCAATCGGTCAACATGCATATCTAATAGGCCTATGTTTGTCACGAGGGCCAAACTCCAGAAGTATTTTTTATTGATAGATACTGGGTATATACTGGATTAATGTAACTTTAACATCTCCATGATTGGAATATTATGGATTAAGATTACTGATCAGCGATACGGATTTGATATTTTTGGAACATATGGAATAGGTCTTTGGATTATGGACGCGGATATTCTCCAATGGACGACGGCTGAATAATGGATGACGGACTACTAAGACGCTTTTAATTTGTCATCTTCTGGCACTCTAACAGCGTTATATATGTCCTAATTTGAGTGAAATAAGCCATTAAAAGCAAGACCTATGGTCTTTGTTTGAGTTGTTGAACTAAATTTCCACTATTTTCGATGCATAGTGTGTTGAAAATTGCTTAAATACGGATAAATATATCACTGTGGCTTATCAGTCTTTCACATTTCATATTTTCAGTATACAGTCGGTTCTTGCCAGTCGTTAGTTAGACTTAGAGCATCAACAGTTTCGGATTGCGTCAACGTCAAGGATTTGTTGTTAACGATGGAGTCTGTAACACTCTCAGGACGACCCGAAGTTTGTTTGATGTGACTAAATCATCATCTGCCAGAAAAGCGCAGGGAATAAAACCGTGAGCACAACTAACGGTTGCAAAAGGATACGAGAAGCAAATGACGCCCACAATGATCAAGTTCTCAAGCGACTTAAGGTAGTTAAAGGAGATGAGTTTGTTTATCATATGACCAATGAATGTTATAAAAAGTACACAACGACTTCTGTTCTCTATAGAAAAAGGAAGAGTCTCGGGCCGTGCTTCAGCCTTTCTAGTTGCGACAAACTTGTTTCAAGATGATGTCTTCACCCGAACGTGTTACCTTCAAGATTCGCATTGTTTGTGCGATTTACTGTCACAGGTAATACACTTCACTTGTCGTAAAGCTGTCGTGGTCGTCTCTCTATTCGGTGGATGGCGGACAGCCTGGGAACGAGTACTTCGTTCTTCTTCCTGCTCAGAACGCGAAAGATCTTGGCATTTAGCGTGACTCTTCCGAGTCGCAGTCGCATCAACGAGTCGCATCAAACGAACTGTCTTCAGGCGGTCCTGAGACTGTTACAGATTCGATCGTTACCAACAAATCCTTGATGTACTGATGCTCTAAGTCTAACTAACCACTGGCAAGGACCGATTGTATACTGAAAATATGAAATGTGAAAGACTGATAAGCCACAGTGATATATTTATCTGTATTCAAGCAATTTTCAACATACTATGCATCGAAAATAGTGGAAATTTAGTTCAACAACTCAAAAAAGATGGCACCACTTACTACTCATAGGTATTGTTTTTAAAGGTTTATTTCACTCAAATTGTCTTATATAACGCTGTTAGAGTGTCAGAAGATGACAAAGACCAATCATGGGGATGATAAAGTTACATTAATCCGGTATATACCAAGTATCTATCAATAAAAAATACTTCTGGAGTATAGTCCTCGTGACAAACATAGGCCTATTGGATATGCATGTTGACCAATTAGAAGGATCAGGCATGAACATTGCTGCTGAAATCCTATTTGGGTTGTTGTCATACTCTATACCCTTTCATCGGACAAAGCACAGTTTCCATGGAACGAATGGGTAGCTCCTCAAGCGAACAAAGAACAGGTCCAAAACAAAATGTCTGCTTCCTGAAATTCTCATGGCTTCAAGATGTTGTAGTTTCCTTAAGGTAGATGGCAGCACCTTCCCAAGTAGTTCTGAGAGAGATTATCACTGGATGGATTGTACTCAAACAGTTTTGTTTGCGTTAAAAATCGCGATTAATCATGCCGTGGCATGTAATTAACCACTGTCAATTTTGTCTGTATATGGCTGCCATCTTGGATTTATGCAAATTAATCAATTTGAATAGGTATAGGCCTAAGTACATTGATTAAGCAGTGATATTTCATGATTGTAACACAACAGATCCATACAAAAAACTCTATTGGACTTACTGTAACACTTACTTTGTCTTTGTCCTTCTTGACCGATGACATAATCTGGAGCTTTTGGCGGCCATTTTGAATTGATGCAAATTATGTTAACTCAAAAGTGGTTGAGTAAGAGGTTGTAGACTCCTTAAGGTAGATGGCAGCACCTTCTCAAGTAGTTCTGAGAGAGATTATCACTGGATGGATTGTACTCAAACAGTTTTGTTTGCGTTAAAAATCGCGATTAATCATGCCTGGGCATGTAATTAACCACTGTCAATTTTGTCTGTACATGGCTGCCATCATTGATTTATGCAAACTAATCACCTTTAATAGGTATAGGCCTACATACATTGATCAAACAGTGATATTTCATGATTGTAACACCACAGATTCCTACAAAAAGCTCTATTGGACTTACTGTAACACTTACTTAACTGATGACATAACCTGGAGGTTTTGGCGGCCATTTTGAATTTATTCAAATTTTGTTAACTCAAAAGTGGTTGATTATGGTTCCAATGAATAGCTTGGTATCAAAAACCCATGCATAGACACCAAAACCAACTTCATATCAGACTTACTGTTAAAGCTAGACCAATTTAACCAAATTTGGTTAATGCCGCTTTTTGGGGGTAGGGGTAACTTTTGTTGACATTTGTCACCATACAATACCATGAATCATAAATATGATGCATGGAGTTATAAAAAGACTTAATAAGGAAACTTCTGACCAATTTTGGTTGCTTTATCTACAAAATTAGGTGTATGAAGAGTGATAGAATTTTGAGCGACTTTCAAACTGAAAGTGATTTTTGAGCAAAATTTCGCTAAATAGCGTATTTTTGTGCTGAAAATGAAGGATTATGGTATTGAACCATGCTAAAAATGTGTTAGTTATGTCTAAACATGATAAATAAATGTTATATTTGAATCTAATGCTGCCTGCTCTTGAATTATTCCATGAAAACTGAAATTTGCTATTTGGGCTGTTTGGCGTCAAGGCGTAATCATGTATTAGGCTGTGCAGAAAAAACGTACTTGATCTGGGAGTGTTACCCAAACTTTTTCCAAGGGTCTCAACATACAGAACAGGAAAATACCAATTTTGGCTGTAAAAGAGAGATGTACACAGAACCCCCCCCCCCCCAGAGCCTATACTAGTGGAAATTGATCCCACTGAATACTTGAGTGAGATTTTCACTCAACTTGAGTTACATTCACTCAAGCATAAGAGTGGAAATTGATCCCACTCAAGTTGAGTGAACTTGAGTGGCTTTAATTCAAGTTGAGTGAAAAATAACTCAAGTTGAGTGAAAAGTAACTCAAGTTTGTGTGAACAGGTACATTTCACTTTAACTTGAGTGGAGCAGTTCACTCAAGTTTTTTTAGAGAGTAAGATTCAGTGAAAAATGTACACTCAACGCGCAATCTTAGAAAAAAGCATGGTGAACATTCAATTTCTTCTCTAATATTTCTACGGCAGGTGTGAAGTTTTATCTGTGGATGACAATTTTAGGAGATCTTCTGTGTTCATTATTCATCCACAATTGTTATAAATGCTCGTTTGTCCTCAAATGTAGGTTTACTTGGATATATCGAGTAACTTCCGGTAAAGCAAAGGTAACGAAACTCCTTAAGTGAAGCGTGTGTGCACCCTTGACCAGTTTAGTTGGCGTCATGTAGTACAACTTATGCAACTTCAAAATGTCCATTTGACATTTGTATTTCAGTACCAACTTCATTGGCATTCAGTTTATAATTTAGGCTGCCTGGTATACGTAGAACAAACGCATTCGAAGGCAATCTTCGTCTCTCAGTGTTCGTAGCGAGTAGTTTCCGTGGAATAACTATGACTTGCGATACACAATGCGTTATACATTGATACGGTTTACAAGGCTTCCATGTGATCTCCATCTCTTTATAATTTCACTGCTTCTATTTCTGGCGTGTCGGGTTTATCCAGATCAGCTAGCGTTTGTGGAAGGTCTTTGTCTCCAGTTTCTGGAAGGGTCAGCGACAGAAAGGAGGTAAGTACACAGAAGGATCCAAATATTGATCCAGGTAACCACGGTATAGCACGGGCCTGTAACAACAAAATGTAATAGTTAATATAAATTTCGCTCGAGTGATTAAGTTTATTTTCTGAATAGACGTCTTCGTAAGATCCCAGGATAAATATGGAAAAATACCAACATATTAACCCTATCTGACCTTGGTGATATGAGGTGTATCGCTGCCTTGGGGGGTGGGGGGGGGGGGGGCATGTGGTCCGAGAATACAACTTTCTGAGATACCACAGAATGCCATAATAAAATAAGTACACGTTATAATAATTTCCATATCTACAGTTACGGCCGACTGTGATAAGCCTTGATGCCTTGGGATTATGGTCTACTGGACACTTAATAGACGACGGCTGCCCAATGAGTTATGGATCTGACGCATTTATTGAACAAATGAGGTTAGGAACTTTTAACCTTCAGCTTGGTACAAAAAATTATATCATTCTTGCTAGATCAAGGGTACCTCTGTATGCAGTCATTCAACTTCGGAGCAAGCAAGTTTTACTGCGATAATGCGATATGATCATCTCCAAATGCTCGATGATGCAAAATTGTGATTTGTCAAAATCATCGTGAGATTACGTTTCCCTTTCACTGATATATACATACAGTGAAAGTGGAACATATTAGATATCATGTACAGCTTGGAAAGGATTTTACTGTTGGCTCGAAAACAATCTGATTAAAATCAAATCTAATTAAAAAAACGTCCCATTCTGACAATTCGCTGACTCAGATCTTGGCAATGTGAAACTGGCGTGGGATTGTATTTTTGATCTGATTTTAATCAGATAGGATCACAAAGATAGCTTGCCGTAATAAGATAGTATTATATTGGCATATTCTTACCAACGTTACAGAGAATGGGGCAACCAAGCCACCAAGGCGTGAAACGGTAGTTGCGAGGCCAAAACCTTACGCCCTGCCATGGAAATAAATCAATAAAGCAATAACGTTAAATGACGTTAAATCTACACCACCTAAGGAGAACGGTTATGAGGAGAAGTTTTATAATATTTTAGTTTTTATATCAAATATGGCAATGCATAAATAGCATAATCAGACATATTGTTGCAGTTATTGAATAAAGCATCAGATCGCCCGAAATAAACGAAAACAGGGATGTTTGTAATAGTATGATTCGATGACGCCGGTCACCAAGTGACTAAATCAGCGTGAAAATGTTATTCAGTTATATGAACTAACGTAAATCCCGAGGAAATGGAGCAGATTTTAGCATGCACACTGGAGAATGTAAGCGTACATGCGAGACTGATTAATTTTCATGAATTTTCTATTCGATACTAAACTATACTATTTGTCCTGATGTTATACATGTAGGATCTGAATGTAATTGGTTGACGTTGATGTGTCTGATAAATTCCAGCCACCTGCAATCTGCATTAAAATGTCTTTCCATAAAAACATTTCCTGTATGAATTGTCATTTTTTTAGACATTTTTTTCTTCAAATTAATAATTCTCATGTTGCACTTTTACATGAGATTTGCGACAGAAAATGGGAACGAAATATGTTCCCTCCACGGATATTACTAATGTACATGCATATGAGAAAGTGAGAAAGTAGGCACATGAACATGTAATGTCTCAGCATCCAATCAGCGTTACATCTCCTTTAGACTCCCTGCCATCTCCTAAATTTGATTACCATGTTCCTGACCCGCAATGAGCGTGAAATGCTCTTTTCGACATTGTGCTGTCTCGAGGCACCATGGGCACTCTCTCAAATCTAGTTACATGTATCCTGACAGCTTCACTGTGCTGGGCATCAGCCTAAAAAGTCCCCGTCCATAATTGGGCATTGTGTGCCTTTTTTGATTCCTATTTTTTTGATCACCGATCAATGATGGCATAATGATGCACGTAAAATGTATGATCCGTCTTCTCGGCCTCATGGAGATTTAACTGCCTGTTTAATTTGTATTAACTTTACATTATTTTCGCCCAGTCTCGTAGTTTGGTGAAATTTCAGAGCCTTCCGTCCGTTAAAAGACTCCGGTCCCCAATGCTGGTAACATGCCCTGTTTAGAGTATTTTTTTTATCTTTTCGGTCACCTTCGTTGACCCCAATATTGTCAGGACGAATGTGATTCGCTGTCAACCAAAACTGTGGCTATGCGGTGATGACAAACAATCAAACAAACAGAGACGGTTTATTAAATTATAGCAAGACAGAATGAACTCAGGGAAAAGGATCTCTGACATTGACTGACGGAGAACTTCTTTTTATGTTAGACGGCAATAATATTCGTTTTTAGTCTATAACGCGCAAAATTGAAAGTGTTATTGAAGTTGACAGACTAAAATATCAGCCTCAAGAAAAAATGCGATGATAAATTGCATATAAATGAACTTATTATGCACCAAAACGTGATCCCTGCCCTATTTCTGTACTTCTAAGGGACGAATGGATAGGATTTTCTCATGTAACAGCATATGACTTCTCAAATCAGAATTATGTTTTGCACAATATAGACCATTTTCATGACCCCTGCTGTTTTGCAGTATTTCTGTGTCTTCAACCGTTTCATTGTAATGTTGAAAAGAAAACGCGTAAACGATATTCAGCAAAAAAGTGCCGGGAGCCGAGCGGAACATTCTGTGATAGACCGACATATTTACCGACACGTAAAATGCTGCTGACACACGGCCAACTCTCCCCACTTCTTCCCCACAACCCTCCCATATCTACCCCCCCCCCCCACACCAATAATAAGAGATTTATTGTTTCTATACTACTAGTGTCGACTTACAAAAAATGAAATACAACGATGACGGAAGAGGCTGTGAAGATCATTTGGACATGGCGCATGCTGAAATCCCTCATCAGAAACCCAACTGCCGCCAAACTGCACACACAGAGGGACCAGAAAATATTGATCACGAGCGCGCCGTTAGTTCTGTGTACAGGAGGAAGAAGTTCTAGCAGCGTAACATAGCAGACGAGACCGACACCCTGAAAGTAATTATGCATACATACAAAACTGCAGTAGGTATACAATGGATATTTGGTATATCTGCCCAGTAAACACAGCGTAGTAGAATGAGTGAACTAGTCTGAATATATATCTGGAAATGTATAAAGGTCGCAAACCTCCATTGAAGTTTCTGGGTGTAAGATTATTATCAGGACTTGACTTCCGGCGAATATTGATTGGCCATTATACCTGACTGGGCCAGAAATAGTCTGTGACGTATTTTAAAATGTTTCTATAATATTTGACTCCAAAATATATCAAAACTACGTTTTCAAATTTTAAACGGTAAAAAATCTGGGCCAGTTTGATTGGCACCTCAGAAATTTGCCGTAATTGTGTCGGGCTGAATGAATCTATTTCTAGCGGTCTTATTTCGAAAAAATGGTGGGGAATGTATGCTGAATTTTCCATATGTTTGAGCGAAAAGTCCAGGCTACCTGGTGTGGCGGCGAATATTAGGGAATATAGTTTTCTCAAGATGTGCTCGGCCAATTTACTACATATTAAGTAAGGCGAATAATTAATGATTTGTTACCTAAATGGGCCATATTAATCATCAGTACGGACCGACAGTCGGGTCTGTTTGCAACGAGAATTTCAGAAGATCGGAAACATCGGAATTGGTTCCAAGTTGACTATTGTCCCAGATTACAACAAACTTTAAAGACATAGCTGCCTCGACATGGAGAGCTACAGCAGACTTCAACAACTTGGTCGACGACCGCTGTTTTCTGCTATATGAGTACCTCCAGGAGCGTAGTGCAAAACACCTTACGCTTCTACACTTCAGCAAGAAGGCTTGCCTCGGTGGTTTTTCGCCTGTAGCCTACTCGTACAGTCTTTAAAATGGGGATTATGTGGGGATGTGATGTGCAGCTGATAATATAACTATCCACGTTGGGTTTGAATAGGGATAAGTGGAACACAACATGAGCTATTCTAGGAACTTAGATCGGAGTAATCGCAACGTTTTGCTTGGCACAGGCACCAGTGTCTTGGATACACGTCTGTCAAACATGCTCACTATTTTCTTGTAGATCGTCGAGCGAAGTTGCTGCTGTCTTGCATGCGGTTGGCAGACCAGAAAGACGTTTTGAACATGGTCCGAAGCACATCACAGGAAGTGAGAATTTTTAGCCAATTTTTGCGGCTCCATTTTTCATATGTTTTTCAACCAATGATATGCCATCAGATGAAGTTAAAGTTGTTAGGTTTCAGCTTTTAGAACTATGGCTGTCATTTGGACACGTCACGAACACAGGAAGAAACAAGCTGTCGAAACGTGTAGAAATGATTGTGTGAAGTATGTGTAGAAAGTCGGTAGGAGAGAGCATATGCCGTGGACCTGGGAATTCTGGGGCAAGAACCTGAAGAACGGAGTTCGTTTTAGGACTATACTCACATACAAGAGAGCACCAAGAATCACCCGAGAGCCCAAAAATCATGCTATGGTAGGTAGGAACGAAGTTGCCGCTCCAACTCCAAGGACACATAAATGGCATATCAGGAAAGTTTTCTTCCTCCCGAATCAATCGGATAGCGCAGGGAAAATAGAAGATCCCCCAATAACCCCAACCATCAGCATCGCCTGGGACATGTCCGAGAGATAAGTCTTCCCACATACCAAATCCCACTCGAAAAAGAAAGAAAATATCGTCATGTTATTGTCCCCCGCCGCAACGCGGCCGGGGACTTTAAAATGGTTCTTGCTTCATGCACGGACATGTCCGTGCAAATACTTCGTAAGCAATAACTTCTAAATGCTTTGTCGGATTCCTCCGAAATTTGGCATCTGCATTCTTTGCGACAAGACGTCTCTTGGTATTACGTTTCAGCAAGATCCGCCTGTAGGTGGCGCCACTTGGTCTCGTTCCAATCTTTAGTGCATGTCCGTGGATGTTCGTGCAAATGCTTCATAAGCGATAACTTCTAAATGCTTTGTCGGATTCCTCCGAAATTTGGCATCTGCATTCTTTGCGACAAGACGTCTGTTGGTATTACGTTTCAGCAAGATCCGCCTGTAGGTGGCGCCACTGGGTCTTGTTCCAATATTTAGTGCATGTCCGTGCAAATACTGCATAAGCGATAACTCCTAAATGCTTTGTCGGATTCCTCCGAAATTTGGCATCTGCATTCTTTGCGACAAGACGTCGCTGGTATTACGTTTCAGCAAGATCCGCCTGTAGGTGGCGCCACTGGGTCTTGTTCCAATCTTTAATGCATGTCCGTTCATGTTTGTTCAAATCCTTCGCGAGCGATAACTTTCGAACAATTTTTCGGATTTCTTCGAAATTTGGTAAATGCATTCCCTGCGACAAAACACCGTTGGTGATGCGTTTCAGCAAAATCCAACCGGAGGTGGCGCCACTAGAGTTCATTCCATTATTCCATGCTGCAAGTGATAATAGAAACACATGGTCGAAGTTCTTTGAAATATCCTACATATGTACCTTTCTGGGTAACATGAGAAACGTTGCGGCTCATCGGATTCTTCTCAAATTTGGCATGCATTTACCATGCCAGGAGCTGTTGCTTGGGATTGCCTTTCGCTCACTTGCACTCACAGGTGGCGCCACCTGGTGGCAACATCACAAATTCGTTTCCGGGTAATAACTTGAGAACTGACCATCGGATTCTTCTCAAATTTTGTATGAATGTACTGTGACATAAGATGTCGCTTGATAATACATTTCACTGACTTGCGCCTAGAGGTGGTGTCACCTGGTGTCAAAATCTAAATTTGGTTTCTGGGCAACTTGAGGACCCTCATCGGATTATTCTCAAATTTGGTATGCAGATGTCCCCACGATACCATGTTCCTTGGGATTGTATTTTTCCCGCTTCTTCCTACAGGTGGCGTCTCCTAGTGGAAAAATTTGTTTCCGGGCAATAATTTGGCAACTGCTCATCAGATTATTCTCAAATTTTGTATTCATATGTGACCCGCCCCAAATAACATGAACACCGGTGGGCATCTGGTACCGGCAATAACTTGAGGACCCCTCTTCAGAGTCTCAACGTTCATATGCCGATACCATGACATGAGATGTCATTTGGGATTGTGTTTTGCCTGCTTGCACCTACAGGTGGTGACTCCTTGTGGCAAAGTCTAAATTTGGTTTCTGGGCAATAGGTTGAGGATGCCTTCATATTGTCAAATTTAGTTTGCAGATAATATGCCATGAGTTGTCTCTTGGGGTTGCATTTCGGTTACATAATTTTCATGCTACATGGTAAAGAAAATATATTACAGTAGCAATCAACATTCAGTCAGCCATTCGGAGTTGATCTCAACACCTGGGAAGGTGGAAAGACCCCCCTGCTTCTTACGCCTGTGAAGTAGCTGTTGCCATCCTCATGAATATCTTCTGAAACAGACAGCGCTTATAAATATTGCTGCCATTTTGGTGGGGGACCTAGCATCCTCTGGCTGCTTGTTTTCCTACAAATGTAGGCCTACACCATGCATATCGATGATCCTTAACTTTGCAATCGGAATTACAATAATCATGCACGATATATCAGCTCGTGCTGGACCTGGAAATAAGCCTTCCCTTTCTCATTAATTATCCTTGTTTTGATAGCTGTATGCCAATCAGTGGTATCAAAGTGTATACGGTCCTGAATGAAATCATGTTCTTCTACCAGAGTATTTTTTTTTTGTTTCGTCCCAGCAGAAGGAGATTTATATCTGTCAATAACCCCAGATACCACCTACCAGACTGGACTCAAGTCCTTTATCATCATATTGACGGACAGGTGTGGGATACGATATTGAATTCGAGACCATTTAGTGTTGTCAGGCAAACACCAGAAATGCAATTGGGTTCTAATTAAACAAATTAAGTATCGTGCTGTGACGCAAATTGTTATTATTCTGGAAGTGTTCGGATCCTAGTATCATGCCTCGAACCCGATCATCGAACAACATTATTTCAAGAGATAAAACACGTAAACAACAGTTAACCTTAGATAAGAAAGACACTCAAGGTTACTGGTTCTTGCACTGCATATGATCAAGGGAGGTAACGTTGCTGCTAAAGATTCTTTCTTCTAAAAATCCCGCATTTCTACTATTTTATATTTACCTCGCTATGCATCTCTTGATAATGGAGTAGGTTATAGGCGTTTCTCTTAGTTCATATGTTCTTACTTGTTATTGTCCGATATTGAATATATGAGCGTTCCCGTTTGATGATGTCAGAATGGCGTCATCTGGATACCTAGTTAATTGTCCTAGTCTTAAACACTTGAATTGGGAACTTGAATATGTAGGTAAATTAAGCATACTGGCTGTAATCTTCAAAATTCAAAATCAATTTCTCTCATTCAATTAGTTCATTATTAATAATTATTAATTAATAATTTGTAAATCATTAATTAACCATTAATCATTATTATTTAATCATTAATCAATCATTATTAATCATTCCCTTATTCTCATTCTCACAATGACGTCCATGTAAATACATGGTTAACTACAGTAGATGTTGGCAATGCTATAGCAAATGGAATGGAAATGGTAAATCCTGGTGTCTACAGTTCAAACCGACATGTGATCAAACATGGTTCTTTTATTCTTTAACCCTATCTGGCCTGGGCTTTTTGGGACCTGTCCAGGCCTGGGGGATTATTTTTCTTATCCCTTGAGCTAGGGGGTTAAAACTTACCACACTATACCCTTGGGTCAAGCTCTACCAGAAAATGTAAAAAAAATCCAAGATGGCCGCTTTGATGACGTCATTTCCAAAAACGGCATTTTTTGGTCGATTTTTCGGTCGGATTTTCCGAATTTTTTATTTATGCAATTTCACCGCGAAAACTGCATGATAAGTTAGTAAATATTAATGTGATGTGAAATAAAATAGTTTTTGCCCAATTTTCATCGCGGAAAAGCAGAAATTTTGAAGAAATATGATAAAAACATCACTTTTCTGGTACCCTACTTGGCCGCCATCTTGAATTTGCCCATGATCCTCTGCTCAGGGGGTTATGCAAATGTGTTCAAAATGACCCCAATATGATAAACTATAAAGTCCCGGAGTTTCAGCACTCCATTTTTCGTCGTTCCGGAGATGGCGCAGAAAGTTTAGTAGGGGGGGCCATAATGCCCTCCCCCCCGGTCAGGTAGGGTTAAAAATAGCCAAATTCTCTAGGACAAAGAGTAGTTATAATAATAGAACATATGTGTGTATAGAATACGGCCAACCATAAAGACATCGTGGATTGAATAATGAGCGGTCTTTTATATCTATTAACCCTGCCGAAATGGCCCCTCTACCAAACTTTCTGCGCTATCTCCAGAACACTGAAAAAAGGGAGAGCTTGATAGTTTATCATATTGGGGTTATTTTGAGCCTATTTGCATAACCCCCCCGAGCAGAGGATCATGGGTATATTCAAGATGGCGGCCACGTGGGATACCAGAAAAGTGATGTTTTTGTCATATTTCTTCAAACTTTCTGCTCTTCCGCGACGAAAAATGGGTAAAAACTATTTTATTTCACATCACATTAACATTTACTAATTTATTATGCTGTTTTTGCGGAGAAATTGCATAAATAAAAAAAATCGGAAAATCAGACCGAAAAATCGACCCCAAAATGCCGATGTTGAAAATGACGTCACTGTGACGTCATCAAAGCGGCCATCTTGGATTTTTTACATTTTCCAGTAGAGCTTGATCCAAGGGTATAGTGTGGTAAGTTTCAGCCACATAGCTCAAGGGGTAAGAAAAATAATTAGGGGGCCATTTCGACCCTTCCCCCTCCACCCAGGCCAGGACAAGTCTCAAAAAGCCCCGGCCAGATAGAGTTAAATCATTCGAGTTGGAACGAATACATTCATGGTATGTGACTTAACCTTATAATGGAAGTAAAATCCTTTATCTGAGTGTATCTTTATCCTTTTATTCACATCATAATAAATGTGCAAAAAATGATACCTTGCGTACTTGGGAGATCTACAGGTAGTAAGATTGACATTGGGTAAATTATTATTGCAAAGTCTGGGTATAATAATGCTAGATTGCGCATGCGCATTGCAGTCTTCAAAATCAAATAGAGTTACATCACCTTATACTTATTCTTCTGACCCCCTTTCAGCTCGTAGTCGTTTGTTATTTTCCTGGACGCTCTAATAAACTACGCATACGAAACCACCCCCCCCCCCAATAAATCGTGATGACGACCATGAAATCTGTACTGATTTGATGATTGAATTGAAGTGGTTATGATAGATACTTCTCTCTATAGATTGATCTGTCAGGTGATATGCGTTATCCTGGTTGGTCGAATTTTCTTTGACCTGATTATTCCTCTTTGACCTTGTTTGTTCCTATTTGAAAGTTTTTGATACTCTTTGATCGTGTTTGCCTCTCTTTGACTCTAACCATGCTGACTTCAATAAACCTGACTGGAACCTGAACCTGTGCGACAAAGCCCTTATTTCCCCATTACTGTTGATGTCACAGATGGATAATTAGAACTCTTTCTTGCAACAATCAGTGATTTAGCTCGGTGACTGCTTACTCTACAGCAAATCGATCCACGAAAGTCAATTCTGTTAAAGGAATAGTAAACTCTGCGTAAACTCGTGCTCGGCATGACAAAATTATGCCATTAGATTCCAAAAACACGGATAGAAAAAATTAGCAAAATTCTACAGCTGAGTAAACACCGATTTATCGTTCACACTTTAACACTTCATGATCTGCGACATGTTGGAATGACTGTGACGTTTGATGGGTCATACTGTTTTTATGTAGATGGCGCTGTGACAAAAATCCCGTTTTCATCCGGGCTCTATCCCATGAGTTAAAGCATCATTCTCGTCTCGCGAGACTCCCTACTGCGAGAAAGAGTCTCACGCGTAAATGGGAGCCATCCCCCCAAAATTTGGGGGGTGAGTAGGCGGCGTATGATTATCTGGCTTGTCACTGACCTGCTGACTCCGCCGAGTTAGAAGCGAATTGCTAAACATAACGTGGGCTATATAATTGGGAAATGACTCTTCCCGTTTCGGAGCATATCAATCGCGAACAAATTATTGTCGGTATGTATACTTGGCCGTGAAAGCGAGTTATCTAATACAGGAAGTAGTTCGCGGGTAGACACGGTTCGCTTTGAGAATGATGTCATGCTGCCTCGCTTTGAGATTGGAGATTCAAAAATGTCACCAGTTTACATGAGAGTCGCTTTGGTCTCCCGCGGGTAGACACGGCTCTCTTTGAGAATGTTAAAGCATTAAACAACAACAATGGCAGCATTAGCAGCGTTTCTTCTACTGCTGTCGGGTGATGTGGCCTGATATTCCTGCCTCAGAAAGAAAGCTCGTGAAATCATATGCAAAATGCCACATGTCAACCTGTATATCAATTCGACATTCATATATCACGATCCTCATAATTGTCTCGGAGCGTAAAGAAAGGTCCACAGATCTGTCAAAAGCTATCGACCCAATAATTTACAATTGTTCTCCATGTTATTAGCTACACTGCCGAGAGCACAACTACGTCACAGGAATAATGTCAGGTGATATTTCAAGGATTTTCATTGGCTAACGGCTCTCAGGCTTGTTATAATGGCAACTTCCACGGATTCTTGATCTGGGCAATAGCTCTGATGTTCAAAATGTTCTCATTCATTCGGAATTACTAGAAAAGCTGATTTGTTTTGTTTTTCGAATACTAATGATATAGTTTTTGCGATATTAGTATGCATCGCCTTTGGGTTTTCTATTCCTTTAAAAATTACAATTATTCCAGTGTCCATTGAACGTGATTTTTTTTTACTTTTGTTACTTCTTTGTATATTTGGTGGTAAACAGCGTATAAAATGGTCATTTCATTTTCGGCGGTATCGCCGTAAACTTTCTATAAACGTAAGATCTGATCTTTCCATCCGAATTTACTGAGATTTAGACTTTACATGTATACATCGCTGACAATGGAGACATGTTTCGGCTCGGCGTACACATATCCTCGGTATGACTGAGACGTGTTACTTGTTGCGTTATACCAGGAACATTGTTTATCATACGACCGGCCAACGTTGGTGTAATTAGATGTATTGCCCCTTTCGAAAAAGCTGTCTTCTGGGGGTATGCATGCAAAATCCGGAGTAAAACCTGCGAAGAAAAACGGATATGCATGTATCAGAATTTCTAACACCAGTGGAACACTTATTTGCACAATTCCGAAACTAGTATTTCCGAGAAGTATTTCCATAAAGTTGCAAGGCTGGCCCATTTGGCCCAAGTCAACCTTGCCGCCCCGGAAGTATCGTTTGTTTATAAACACTGTTTGGCGAATGTATTCAACTGAGTGATTAGTTCTCGCGTAATGACTATGCATGATGCATGATTGTCCACCACATACCAACCATACGATACATGGATGTCTTCGTATGACTATGTCGACAGTCTGCCTATGAGAAACAGCCTATATCTCCCATCGGCAGGTCGGCTGCACACGCTGTTGGCACACTACTGTTATTATTGTCCTCTTTTGGCAGCCAATTCATGAGTTCGTGTGGATGAAAGAAAATACTGGCATCACACAATAAACCTATCCTAACACCGCTCCCCATTCTCAGTTTACCGTTGTGCATTTCCAACCGTTAAACAGGCTTGTCTCCCCTCCTGCCATGTCCAGCAACATTCATCCAATTTGATAAATTTTTATAAAAATTGTGATTATCTTCAAAACTGCTAGAATCAAAGAAAAAGATAAATACTTTTTATATGATTTTTTCATGAATCACCTTCAAAACCAGGGCTATTCATTATGATTTCAAGGTTATCAAATGGACCATGGGTCAGTCCATTGAACAGTGTATACAGCTAAAAAATGCACACCAAGCTATATTTTTCCTCATTATTTACGTTTCTCTCCCATTCGCCCACAAGCCGACTTGCCGACAAATTGGCGCGCATTTAGGAGGAGATAACTCTGTTTGAACAATTTTTCGCGGAGCTCAACGTGACGATCACGTGATCGAGTGGTCAAGGTGACATCCGGGTCAAAAGGTCAAAGGCCACTTCCGGTCACGTGACGGCCCAGTAATAAGGCTGAGACCCCAGTGACTCCCAATGTCAATCTCCCGAAACATGGTCCCCGACAATATTGCCATCTATTTGCCCATGTTAAATGGCCAGTGGGGAACCCTGAGTGTCTCCATACAGCGAGAAACCATATAGGCACGAAACAAAAATACTTGAAACCATGGGAAGGAAGATTTATAGTAATAAACATAATCTATATGTGTTCTACTATGTTATTATGACGACTTTAGGCATGCGCAGATTGGAGTGTAGGAAGTAAAGTCATTATTTTATTATGACGACCCCAGGGTCGAGCGTTTATTGTTCAGTTTCCACAAAAAAACATGGCGAATTTCAACATGGCGGCCGCACAATGTTCGTCATATGTATGATGACTGGCAAGGAAGACAACTCTGACGGGGCGAACCCTCTGTAGGCGCAAATTCCCGGTGATCTTTCCTCAGACGTTTTGGGGCCGAGAGGGGCCCTTATTGTTCCGATGGGGTCGAGTGAGGTATCAATGTAAGGCATACGTGAAGGAGCATCCGACGGAAGGGGTGTGACGTTGAAGCGACGCCATTCTGCGCATGCGCAGTAGACAAAGTGTATGCAAATAGACGTTTTGGGATCTAGGTGGGCCACTAGTGATCCGCGTTGAACGAGCGAGGTATCAATGTAAAGCATACGTGAGGGAACATCAGCCGGGATGAGTGTGACGTGGAACCGACGTCATTCTGCGCATGAGCAGTAGACAAAGTGCATGGAAATAGACGTTTTGGGATCTAGGTGGGTCACTAGTGGTCCGATTGGATCGAGTGAGGTGTCAATGTAACGCATACGTGAGAGAGCATCCGCCGGGATGGATGTGACGTGGAACCGACGTCATTCTGCGCATGAGCAGTAGACAAAGTGCATGGAAAAGACGTTTTGGGGTCTAGGTGGGTCACTAGTGGTCCGATTGGATCGAGTGAGGTATCAATGTAAAGCACTCGCGAGGGAGCATCCGTCGGGAGGGGTGTAACGTGGAACCAACTTCATTCTGCGCATGCGCAGTAGACAAAGTGTATGGAAATAGACGTTTTGGGCTCTAGGTGGGTCACTAGTGGTCCGATTGGATCAAGTGAGGTATCACTGTAAGGCATACGTGAAGGAGCATCCGACGGAAGGGGTGTGACGTTGAAGCGACGCCATTCTGCGCATGCGCAGTAGACAGAGGGTATGCAAATAGACGTTTTGGGGTCTAGGTGGGCCACTAGTGGTCCGAGTTGAACGAGCGAGATATCAATGTAAAGCATACGTGAGGGAACATCAGCCGCGGTGAGTGTGACGTGGAACCGACGTAATTCTGCGCATGAGCAGTAGACAAAGTGCATGGAAATAGACGTTTTGGGGTCTAGGTGGGTCACTAGTGGTCCGATTGGATCGAGTGAGGTATCAATGTAAAGCACTCGCGAGGGAGCATCCGTCGGGAGGGGTGTAACGTGGAACCAACTTCATTCTGCGCATGCGCAGTAGACAAAGTGTATGGAAATAGACGTTTTGGGCTCTAGGTGGGTCACTAGTGGTCCGATTGGATCAAGTGAGGTATCACTGTAAGGCATACGTGAAGGAGCATCCGACGGAAGGGGTGTGACGTTGAAGCGACGCCATTCTGCGCATGCGCAGTAGACAGAGGGTATGCAAATAGACGTTTTGGGGTCTAGGTGGGCCACTAGTGGTCCGAGTTGAACGAGCGAGATATCAATGTAAAGCATACGTGAGGGAACATCAGCCGCGGTGAGTGTGACGTGGAACCGACGTAATTCTGCGCATGAGCAGTAGACAAAGTGCATGGAAATAGACGTTTTGGGGTCTAGGTGGGTCACTAGTGGTCCGATTGGATCGAGTGAGGTATCAATGTAAAGCACTCGCGAGGGAGCATCCGTCGGGAGGGGTGTAACGTGCAACCGACTTCATTCTGCGCATGAGCAGTAGACAAAGTGTATGGAAATAGACGTTTTTGGGTCTAGGTGGGTCACTGGTGATCCGATTGGATCGAGTGAGGTATCAATGTAACGCATACGTGAGAGAGCATCCGCCGGGATGAGTGTGACGTGGAACCGACGTCATTCTGCGCATGCGCATTAGACAAAGTGTATGGAAATAGCATTTTTGGTGTCTAGGTGGGTCACTATTGGTCCGATTGGATCGAGTGAGGTATCAATGTAAAGCATATATGGGGTGCATCCGCCGAGATGGGTGTGACGTGGAACCAACGTCATTCTGTGCATGCGCAGTAGACAAAGTGTATGGAAACAGACGTTTTGGGGTCTAGGGGAGCCACTATTGGTCCTATTTGGCCGTGCGAGGTGTCAATGTGTAGCATTCGTGAAGGAGCATCCGACGGGATGGGCGTATTGTGCGCATGCGCAGTAGAAGTGTATGGAAATAGACGTTTTCGGGTCTAGGTTTAGCCACCATTGGCCCGATTGGGCTGCGCGAGGTGTCAATGTGTAGCATTCGTGAAGGAGCATCCGACGGGATTGGCTTGTCGTGAAACTGACGTCATTGTGCGCATGTGCAGTAGACAAAGGCTATGGAAATAGACGTTTTGGGGTCGACAGGGGCCCTTATTAGTCTGGTTGGGTCGGGTGAGGTATCGATGGGAAGCATACGTGAGGGAGCATCCGACTGGGTGGATGTAGGGGTAGGAATGACAGATGAGAGAATAACAACAACAAGTTTTCATATAGTTTATTCTCCGCAATGTTACATCATACCAACGCTGGGGAGTCGCGTTGGGCATGTTTTCAATTCAAGAAGACTCTTGTCCAATCAGAGGCCGCTATTTGGCTCTGTCTCTGTCATATTCGTTCTTGCCCCTTAGATGTATTCTCGGCTGCTCTTGTCCAATCAGAAGCTAAGCTTGGCCCATCTCGACCCCAAAAAATGTATTTCCATACACTTTGTCTACTGCGCATGCACACAATGACGTCAATTCAACGTCACACCAATCATGTCGGATGCGCCTTCACGAATGCTACACATTGACACCTCGTTCAGCCCAATCGGGCCAGTATTGGCTCACCTAGACCCCAAAACGTTTATTCCATACCCTTTGTCTACTGCGCATGCGCACAATGACGTCATTTCTACGTCACACCCGTCCCGACGGCTGCTCCTTCACGAATGCTACACATTGACACATCGTACGGCCCAATCGGACCAATAGTGGCTCACCTAGATCCCAAAACGTCTATTTCCATCCTCTTTGTCTACTGCGCATGCGCAGAATGACTTCGGTTCCAGGTCACACCCATCTCTGCGGATGCTCCCCCACGTATGCTTTACATTGATACCTCACTCGATCCAATCTGACCACCAGTGACCCACCTAGACCGCAAAACGTGTATTTCCATACACTGTGTCTACTGCGCATGCGCAGAATGATATCGGTTCCACGTCTCAACCATCCCGCCGGATGCTTCCTCACGTGTGCTTTACATTGATATCTCACTCGATTCAATCGGACCATTAGTGACCCATCTAGACCCCAAAACGGATATTCCATACACTGTGTCTACTGCGCATGCGCAGGATTACGTCGGTTCCACGTTACACCCCTCCCGGCGGATGATCCCTCACGAGTGCTTTACATTGATACCTCACTCGATCCAATCGGACCACTAGTGACCCACCTAGACCTCAAAACGTCTATTTCCATACACTTTGTCTACTGCACATGCGCAGAATTACGTCGGTTTCACGTCACATCCATCCCGGCGGATGCTACCTGACGTGTGCTTGACATTGATACCTCACTCGATCCAATCGGACCACTAGTGACCCCCCTAGACCCCAAAACGTCTATTTCTATGCCCTTTGTCTACTGCTCATGCACAGAATGACATCGATTCCATGCCACTCCCCATCTGTCGGATGCTTCAACACGTATGTTTTATATTGATACCTCACTCGATCCCATCGGACCAATAGGGGCCCCTCTCGGCCCCAAAACGTCTCTGAGGAGAACACCGGGGATTTGCGCCTACAGAGGGTTCGCCCCATCAGAGTTGTCTTCCTTGCCGGTCAGCATACGTAGGACAAACGTTGTGCGGTCGCCATGTTGAAATTCGCCATGTTTGTTTGTGCGAACTGGAAAATAAACGCTCGACCTTGGGGTCGCACGAATGCTAGAGTCGTCATAATAAAATAATCACTTTACTTATTACACCCCAATCTGCGCTTGCCTAAAGTCGTCATAATAACATAGTAGAACACATATAGATTATGTTTATTACTATAAGTCTTCATTCCCATGTTTCCAGTATTTTGTTCGTGCCAATACGGTTTATCTCTGTATGGAGACACTGAGGGTTCCCCACTGGCCATTTAACATGGGCAAATAGATGGCAACATCGTCGAGGACCATGTTTCGTGAGATTCACATTGGGAGTCACTGGGGTCTCAGCCTTATTGTTGGGCCGTCACGTGACCGGAAGTGACCTTCGACCTTTTGAACCGGATGTGACCTTTGACCTTCACAGCACCTTTGACCCGGATGTGACCTTGACCTTTCCATCACGTGATCTTCACGTTAAGCTCCGTATCCTCCGCGAAATTTTTTCCAAACAGAGTTATCTCCCCCTAAAAACGCGCCAATTTGCCCTTTATATACTACTGTCGATACTCCAAAGAGCGATGCCAGCACAACAGGGTGCCATTAGTGACATTACATATACGCCGAGGAGACGAAATCGTCTACACTGGCTACCTCCCCTTCTTTCCAATGCTTCAACAGCAGGGTCTACAGATTATTTGTAACCCAGGCTACAATAACCAGTTATTTATATTTCTTCCAAATATTGCCAACACGCCGACTTGCCGACACCCTTCAAGGCGACGTCGACGGGTAGGTGTCAGGCACCTCACATATAGGCCCTACATCCTTATTTACAAACAAACCCGGAAAGGATGAAATCGTTTACACTGCCGACCTCCCCTTGCTTCCTTTTCTTTCATAACAGGGGCAGTAACTCAGGCTAGATTAACCACGGGTTACATCCCTTATTTATATTTCTTCCAATTTTGCCAACAAGCCGACTTGCCGACAATCTACACGACGACAGGATCGGTATCAGGTACCTCACATGGATGGATGGATGGATGTACTTGGGCACTCCATCGCACCGCGATGGGCACAGGTCGTGCGAACACGCCGTGCAACCCGTTTCCCCCAACCCGCCCTACACATGATCCCTCTTAACAGTGTCACATAGACAATGTTTAATACCCACATTCCTATTAAACAATATATATTCTCTTAATTCCCATAACTACAGACGTATCACATAATATTTCCATCTGTCAAGCCCCCTCATTCTCTCTTAATTCCCGGATCGATTCTTAGTGGCAACTTAATTATCACACTGGACACTCATAATTAAATCTCCCAATAGCCACTCATCCTCCCCATTCACTCAACATTTAATATTTCACCCTATTTCCCGAAATCATAAATGCAGTGCCATGGAAATTTCACCCAGTATTTCTCATTTCCTCAATGCAATATTCCACTTTTTCCCCCTTATACAGAGTATACCGTACAAACGCGTTCCCCCACACCGCCCTACACATGCTCCCTCGTACCAATAACGCATAGCCATCGGTAATTCCCCATTATATCTTATTTACATCTTTTTCCGTTTCATCTAGTCCTGATCAGGTCCCTAGTCTTACCTCTATTTCTCTTAATCATCTCTATATATTCACCAATTATTTCACCCATTTCTCTTCATTTTCCCCGAAAATACCCCAGTATTTCCCGTCACTTTGCCTATTTCCCGAAATCATAAAACCAGTGCCATATAAATATCACCCAGTATTTCTCATTTTCCTCAATACAATATCCCACCATTTCTTGCCAACATGCCGACTTGCCCACATACATCCTTATTTACAAACAAACTCGAAAAAGGACGCAATGGCATACACTGTCAATCTTCACCTGTTTCCTATACTTCGATTTCAGGGGCAGTAACTCAGTTTAGAATAACCGCAGCTTACAGCCCTTATTCATATTTCTTCAAATTCTGCCAACAAGCCGACTTGCCGACAATCTACACGACGACCGGATCGCTATCAGGCATATCACATATACATCCTTATTTACAAATAAACCCCAAGTGAAGACGAAATGGTATACTCTGTCTACCTCCCCTTGTTTGCAAGACTTCAATACCAGCTTACCTCCCTTATTCATTTTTGTCCCAAATTTTGCCAACACGCCGACTTGCCGACAC
>JAVTVY010052254.1:0-28062 GCA_036873755.1 Hanleya hanleyi | reverse complement strand
CCCGGTTTGACTGGAAAATGTCATGTGTAGTAAATTCAGCCGCGGTGCAAATCTCAATAGCAGAGGACAATCAGAATGCTGTTCTCCACGCAGCATTGAAATAAGAGCCTCGGAAAGTCAATAATAACGAAGTCCCCATTTGGGGGGGTTTGTACGCGTGTCCCCGCTTGACATCTTTCGCACGTATGTGTGTGTGTGCACGTGTGTGTCTGTATGCATGTGTGCATGCGTCTGTGTGCGCGTGTGTGTGTGTATGCGTGTGTATATGCATGCGTGTGTATGCGTCCGTGCATGTATGCAAGTGTGTGTATGCGTCTGTGTATGCGAGCGTGTGTGTGTGTGTATGCAAATGTGTCTTTGCGTCTGTGTGTGTGTGTGTGTGTGTGTGTGTGTGTGTGTGTAGGCGGTTGTGTGTGTGTATGTGTGTGTATGTATGCCTCTGTGTGTGTATGTTTGTGCTTGCGAGTGTGTTTCTTGGATCGGAGCTCTTGGAGCTCAAAGCCTGTGGAGCTCAGAGCTCGGAAGTGATACTTGCATATGACCTCTGTGAGTTCACTTCCGCTTCCGTTCACGTGACCGGAACTGCCCTTTGACCGCGGCGCGCGCGGTGTAAATGTTTCCACCGCGGTCCACACATGCATACACGCAAGCATACACACACACACACCCACATCACCCATGCACTGATAGATACTCAGAATGCGCAAACAAGTATCTGTGGATATGTTGCCTCAACTGAATCCTGGCCTGCCCGATAATGATTAGAACAAACGGTTCAGAGCGAACATGGTCGAAGATAGAATTTCCTGAAATGCCGACTTCTGATTGGATAAGAACAGCTGAGAATGCATCTAACGGACATAGCGTGCTATAAAAGCGAAGCGGCCTGGCCGTTTCATCAGACACTCTGTCAACCACCAAGATGTTCACTTGTACTACGTGCTCGAAATCATTCACTCGTCTGCACGACTTGCGCCGCCATAAGGCTACCAAGCACGAAGGAACCGCCCGGCATAGCTGTACGATATGTACACTGTCGTTTCAGCGCCCGGATCATTTACAGCGCCACACACGTGCACGCCATGAAGTACCCAAGCGTCCATGCGAGGAATGCGGTCGGATTTTCAAACTGACCAGTCAGTTGCTGCGACACCAACGCACACGACACCCTGTTCTGCAGCCACGTTTGCAGGTAGAAGAGTCCGTAGGCACCAGTATCGAGACAGCGGGAACTCCCACCCATCGCACGAGGGTTGATGATGATGTCGCCGTAATTCAGCAGTCAAATTCCGACGACAAGACATTGGGCCAGGTTTTGTACGACGAGGAGAACAGAGTACACTTCGTGGACGAACCCATAAATGTACCTAACGATCTGTTACACGAACACCATCCAGTAAGTGACATCTATCGCCGCCATTGGCCCATGATTCGGCACTGTTTCTACCGTCATCGCCCCATTCAAGATATCTAAAATTTCCGACTGACCAACCTCGCCCGCCTACGCAGCTACGTGGAAGCCATCTTCAACGACCAAACTACGACCTTCAAGTTGAATCTGGCGTTTTGTTATGTGCTGCAGCATAAGGACACAGATCAAGCCCGATATTTTTACCCGAGTAGTAACATCCGGGTATTTGACCAACCGTTTACCATCATTAACCGGGCGTCGCTAGATGCAATGCTGGAGAAACTGGACACCGTGGATCCCTTGGAATGGGCCCAACAACAACGCCCCAACACACAATGGGTCGTAGAGAGGGTGACCAATGTCACGTTTTTCGTTACCAAGCTGACCGACCCCCGCCCTCGGCTGAATGTGTCACCCATACACTGATGAATACCATAACATGCAGTGCATACTCTATATGTCTGGTCCTCGGCTTGGGGTAGTTGAACTAAGTGTGCTAAAAATAGATCACCAGCTAGCGTACTATAAAAGGGAAGCGGCCTGGCCGTTTCATCAGACACTCTGTCAATCACCAAGATGTTCACTTGCACAACTTGCCAGAAGCAGTTTACTCGTATAGAACATTTACGATGTCACGAGGCCTCCACCCACAACGATGCACGGTATACTTGTATAATCTGCGCACGGTCATTCAATCGGGAGGATAATTTACTGCGCCATGAGAGGGCACACCACGAGGGTGCGAAGGTACAATGTAACGATTGTGGTCGACTCTTCAAACGACCCCGTCGGTTAAGACAGCACCAACGTTTGATTCATGCCCCGTCTCTACGGTTTGGGCGACAACTTTCCACTAAAGAGGAGCCGCGGAAGTTCAAATCCAGTGAAGATGAAACGGGGGAGTCGAACGCCGGTGGTGATGCGATGACGAAGAGCCCACCGTTACCCACAGTCCTGGAGGGGATGGATAGCCAGCCGGACCCCAGAGTTACGGTTTCGAGTCATACGCCTGACAACATCGAACATTTTTTGGAAGATGCATTGGATGCTCCTAGCGACCTGTTACAGGACGCCCATCCAGTGAGTGACATCTATCGGCGTCATTGGACAATGATACGGCACTGTTTCCACCGTCATCGCCCTATTCAAGATATCTACAATTTCCGACTGACCGACCTCACCCGTCTACGCAGCTACATGGAAGCCGTCTTCAAAGACCAAGCTACGTCGTTCAAATTAAATCTGGCGTTTGGTTATGTGCTGAAGCATACGGAGACAGACCAAGTCCGATACTTTTACCCCAGCAGTAACATCCGCGTATTCGACCAACCGTTTACCATCACAGATAGGGCGGCGCTAGAGACGATGCTGGAGAAGCTGGACACCGTGGATCCCTTGGAATGGGCCCAACAACAACGCCCCAACACCAAGTGGATAGTGGAGAGGGTCACCAATGTTACGTTTTTCGTGACCAAGCTGACCGCCCAACCCATCGGTTGAACGCATCACCCGTGCACTGACGAATACCATAACATGCCATACAGACTCTATATGTCTACATGCTGGTCTTTGACTTGAGCTCAATAAACACTTGTACCTAATGTGACGGCGCGTTAAATAATAAAACATGGTGTTTGATATTTCAATTTGTTTTGCTATGAGCATACTAAACATACCTAGGGCGGCTCCCCCAGCCTAGGTATGATGTAACATTGGGGATAATAAATTGTATGAACATTGCTGAACTTGTTGTTATTCATGACAACTGCTATGCGGTTGTATAATACAGAATATATATTGTATAATACAGGCCATATATGATGCAACACAGGACAGAGATGGTATAATACAGCACAGATTTGATATAATACAGGACAGATAATGTATAATACAGCACATAATTGGTATAATACAGAACATATATTGTATAATACAGGACAGATTTGGTATGATGCGAGACAGATTTGGTATAATACAGCAAAGATATGGTATAATGCATGACAGATATGGATGGCCCATCTCTAGAACAAATACCTTCCTTCACTGACCCAAAATGCTCACTTTCGCTACTGATGACGTCACCAATGACGTCACATATGCTGTAGACATCCCGCAAATCGTGGGAAAAATTGGCACTAAGCCAATTATAAAACATGTTGTTTCGCTACTACTCGTACTGATGACGTCACTGGTGACGTCACAGATGCTGTAGACATCCCCTAAATGGGGTCTACACCCCGAGAACTGCAAGATGACACTTTCCACGACGCATTCGGACCAAGGATGGCCCCTCTCCACTCCAAATACCTTCCTTCACTGTCCCAAAATGATCACTTGCGCTACTACTCGTCCTGATGACGTCACCCATGACATCACAGATGACGTGGACAGCCCACAATTCGGGGTCTATACCCCGAGAGCTACAAAATGACACCCCACACCATGCATTCGGAGCAATAGTGGTCCATCTCTACACCAAATACTTTCCTTCACTTCCCCAAAATGGCCACTTTACTTACTACATACAACTGTGCATGCGCAGATTGACTCGACTTGCAATAAAAAACACACCATTCTGATTCTGCCCGACAAAAGCTTTACTTTGACACCTTCCACAACCCGTTTGGACCACTAGTGGTTCACATCAGCCCCAATATGTATATTTCCATACTACGGCCTGCCTGCGCATACGCAGAAGGATGATATTCCTACCCCACACCCACACAGTCGGATGCACCCTCACGTATGCATCACATTGATACCTCACTCGACTCCAACAGACCATTAGTAGTCCACCTAAACCCCAAAACGTCTATTTCCATTCCTTTTTCCCATAATTCCCTGTTTGCGCATGCGCGGAATGTTGAACGCGGACGATACACTAGTCCAGGCAGATGCTCCTTCACGTATCCTTCACATTGATACCTCACTTTACCCCATCGGCCCATTAGGGGCTCCCCTAGACCCCAAAACGTCTATTTCCATACACTTGGTCTACTGCGCATGCGCAGAATGTCGTCAGTTTCACGTTATACTAATCCAGGCAGATGCGCCTTCACGAATGCTTCACATGGATACCTCATACGACTCCATAGGACCAAGAGTGGCCCACCTAGAACCCAAAACGTCTATGTCCATACCCTTTTCCCACAATTCCTTGTCTGCGCATGCGCAGAATGGTGGCAACGCCCGAGCCACTAGTCCAGGTCGATGCCCCCTCACCTATGCTTCACATGGATACCTCACTCAACCCAATCGGCCCACTAGGGGCTCCCCTAGATCCCAAAACGTCTATCTCCATACCCTTTTCCCATAATTCCCTGTCGGCGCATGCGCAGACTGGTGACAATACCCGAACCACTAGTCCAGGCGGATGCCCCCTCATGTATGCTTCACATTAATACCTCACTCGACCCAATCGGCCCACTAGGGGCTCCCCTAGATCCCAAAACGTCTATCTCCATACCCTTCTCCCACAATTCCCTGTTTGCGCATGCGCAGACTGGTGACCACGGCCGAACCACTAGTCCAGTCAGATGCCCCCTCACATATGCTTCACATGGATACCTCACTTGAGCCCATCGGACCATTAGGGGCTTACCTAGATCCCAAAACGTGTATTTCCATAGCCTTTTCCCACAATTCCCTGTTTGCGCATGCGCAGAATGGTGACAATGCCCAAACCACTAGTCCCGTCAGATGCCCCTTTACGAATGCTTCACATGGATACCTCATATGACCCCATCGGACCATTAGTAGCTCCCCTAGACCCCAAAACGTCTATTTCCATACCCTTTGGCCACCGCGCATGCGCAGAATGGCGCTATTTCAACCCCGCCCCCAGCCCATCAGATGCCCCCTCCCCTAAGCTTCATTTTGATACCTCACTCGACCCCATCGGACCATTTTATCTAGGGACTACTTTTTCTCCGCGGAAGCTTTTTCCCACGACCGCATTACCGCCAGACATGCCCGCATCCCCGCGGAGGAATACAAAGGTCAAAGGTTAACCGAACTATACTCGTCAATATTTGGCACACAGCCAATGATGATGCAATCCAGAACATGTCCGTACATGCCTTGAACTGGTGGCGCCCCCTGTCGGATTCTTTAGGGAAATCACGAGTTACCCCTCAAGTTTAAGTGCAAAGAGGGCAAGTTGACCTTTACCGTCTTTATACTACTACTAATTCCACCAACAAACTCATCCAAAATATCGTTCTTGGGGTGTTGATGGATGCTGAACTGATCTGTCACTGACCTAACACCGTTTTACACTTAGAAATACATAAAACGTCATTAAAATGGTGCTAATCAAAATGGCCGCCATGGTGAAATATTTGAATTAGATTTGAACTTGTTCACATATAGGCTATATCCTGTGTCCAGCTGAGCCATGTAAGGTGTCGACTTAAAACTCTCGGTGTGTAGATTTGACGACTGAGTGGTTGACCGGTGATATGTGGATGCATACTCGGGGTCAGTAGTAGAGAAACAACATTTATTGCTGCGCACAGGGGACATGTACATGTACCCCTATGTATTAGCCCATAGGGTTGGCATGATCGTTGTGGGTTGGTTACTGGACTCCAGCGAAGACAACTGAGCATAGGCAGTAGAGAAAGCGCAGAGTCAACCGGGTGCGCATTCTGGGAAGTGGGGGTCAAACTTACACTCCTATACACTGGCCCATAGAGATGGGCATGGTTCTATTGAAGTGAAGCTCTTTGACACAAATTCACTCGGATGCGGGAACCAGCGGACCCCGGACTGTCGCGGTGAGGCTTTGGGTGGCGGACTGCACATGCGAATCCCGAAATGGAATGCGCTACTGAAAACGACCCGGGCCAGAGACATCGCGCTTTCACCAAACGAGACTCCCGGAATCAGGCAAGCGCTATAGTGTGTTGTTGGTGGGTCATGATGGGTCTGTCTGAACTGATGTAGTAGGGTAGTGGGTAGTGGTATGTATGTACGCCGTGAATACCCTCAGTGCTTGTCTTAACCTCGTAGGAGATCGCCTTCACCGGTGTAAGGCAGTACCGCCCATCTAGGCCCGATAACTCTTGCAAAAACACCCAACTGTCAAAATGCAGTTCCACTCTCGCGATATTTGGGGAACACGTGCATGATGGAATGGCGTGAACGCCAGTTGAGAAAGAGAAAGACAAACAGACTCAGGAAATCATCAAGCAGTATATTGCGTATTCAAAATTTTATTATCCACTCCAGCACACCGCACCCGAACGAAGTCTCCGTGTCAGTGAGCAGGCCCTCAGTGTCTGTAATCTGCACCAGTATCAGTCTCAGCGGGCTTATCAAACTCCCCGGCCTCAATATGCAACATTTTATTGGGTCACATTATACCGTAGTGGCTGGTGAACGTTTGTCCACACTCACAGCAAGTATAAGCCATGTTGTCTGTTAGACGTCGACTGTGCATCTCTTTCACTCAGGGCTGTTTTTTTTTATAATTGGTGTCAGCGGCGTTGCCGAGTGTAAAGACAGGTGTTCCCAAGATTTGCTGGACGTCAATAATTCCCCCTGGGATCCACTTCGAAACATAACTTTGGGTCAGTTGGAGGCGGAAGAAGAGAAGATATTCCACCAAAGCATCGTGTTTACTCAGACGTGTCATCTCTTTGTATGGGATTTAGTTGGATACTCACGGTTTGGTGATCGAGAGTATTCCGTGGCTGGTGGTATAAATAAGGCCCGCTGCATAGGGTCGGGCTGGATAGGAGCCCACCCTAAGGCAATCTTACTAAATTAATATCCTATTCATGCTCTTCAATCGTACATGTCGCCATATGGGATCTTACGTATTTCAATTGAATTTGGTGTTCTGAGCGCCCATGCAATGAATATTTAATAGCATTATGACATCACGATCGCATCTGGACCAATCCACTTGCAGCCGGGGAGGGGAGATAGGGTCACCGTCTCCGTTTACCCCCAATATTTACACCATAAACCAGTCCATATATCTACCCCGTATTATGGCGCCAAAATGTCATAACCGAGTCAACATGAAGACACCCACCAGCGCGGCGATTGATTCGGCGGAGCCAACCAAAAATTCTCTACCATTAATATTCCCTTCAAAGCACTATGAAGTGATTTCAGGATTGGTTGACGCTCGAGCTACTGCAAGGCTGTTAGATCCTACAAGCGACATATCCAAATGAGAGAGCAGATAGGATTTAATTTAAATTAGATTGGCCCTACGGGGTTTTTGCGCTCTATCGACAGGATTGCTTAGCAACACGAAGTATTGACACTTTAACCCTCCCTGGCCTGCCCCCCAGGCCGCAACAGGTCCCAAAAAGCCCAGGCCAGATAGGATTAAGGCCATATTTCTGAGCGCTTGGTAAGCAAATACGCGAAGTCTTATTTGTCCTTGGCCGCACCCATCAGATCATCCAGTATCACCAAGTTGATCTGCTCGGGGTTGATTCAAACAGTATATGTTATTCACGAAGGAAGCAGGGATCGGCGAACAGGCAGAGCCTAACTGAACGCCTCATCCGTCAGACATATTACACATACATGTACAATAACAAGATGACTGGCAACATATGTACAGTGAATAGGACTAGAAACAATTAGGAACATTATAGTTAACATGCAGCTGCGTATTAATATATATTATTATATATGTACGTACAAGTAACACTGCACACCGGGTAGCAGACAATTGGGTTATTTGAAGTATAAAACTTGAAGCATATACATGTACAAGGTTAGTGGTCAGACGACATAAAACCATTCCGCAAGTACGAAGGACACAATGAACCAAACAACATAAATACGTACGGTATACGCAGATGGACGTTAAACAGTGAGTGGGATAACATACGTGTATTTACACAAAACAGCCACCATTGAATATATAAATGTCACATTAGTTAGGAACATATTTACAGAGAGGAGTCGCACTCAATTTGTTACTTTACGTGTTACATAGACGTATTGTGATTTATCATTAAATATTAGCTATTTGAAGCAATGGTAAATAGGTTTTTAGTATTCAGGCAACCATGCTGTGCCAAGACATGGCGTGGTAGGTGGTAATGCAACCTCACAGAGCGGAGTATAAATTCATGCACGGGTTTGAATATATTCACGAATATTCCTACGAAGTAGGCTACAGATTGCAAATTGTCCGGTAATGAGTGAGTGAGTCCGTGAGTCAGTCCATCCGAATCCTTTCGTCGGCAAAATAAGGAGAACCGTTGACATTAGAATCTTGATTTTTGGCATGAAGGTGCACTAGGGGACCGTTACCAACAAGTTCTGAGCTGACCTACTTTTGATGAAAATTTCTGGTAATTCACTGGTGATTCTGACTTGGGCAATGCCCATCTTAATATAGGCAGGATTTCAACTGGGGGTGGGGATATCCAAGCGTTCAGTTCGCGTCGGAGTCCTAATGCCTACCCTACTTCATAGGTCCTGTGACGTTAGTCACACTGCTCATGTATTCACGTTGCGATCGCCATATAATAATACTTGAATGTTTACTAATATATCTGGAAGGATATGTAACAGGTCTCTGCGCAGTTCGGTGAACTTTGGACAAACTAGTAAGAAATCTACTTGAGGTTAAAGTGATATATCACATATTTTTACCCAATCAGGACTAGAGGGGTAATTATAGCCCCAACCAAATGTTCTATCCTATCTTCGGGACGACAAAAATTTGAGGGCTGATACTCTGTGACTTTGTAGCTTATCATATTGGGGTCATATTGAGTCTACTTGCATGACCCAGTAAGCAGATAATCATGGGCAAATTCAAAACGGTGCTTTTTTTGTAATTTTTCTTCGAAATTTCTGGGTTTTTTTGCGAAGAAAAGTGGGTATTTTACATCACATCAGACTATTATTTACTACTGCAGTTTCGATGAAGAAATGACATAAATACAAAAATAGAAAAATCTGACCGAAAAATCAAACAAAAATGCGTTTTCTGATAACGGCGTCATCATGTGACGTCATCACAGTTCCACTTCCGGTTTCGCCCATCAGAACCCGACCGCAACAGTCCAAATCCGCTGGTTCCCGCATCCGATTGGTTCTGCATCAAAGAGTTTCAATATAATTATGCCCACCTTTATGGACCAGTGTATAGAAGGGTACGTTTCATCCTTGCGGGTGCGCTTTCTCCACTACAGATAACGTTTCAAATGCTCACTAGTCTTCCATGTAGTCCAGCTCTCACCCTATCGACTAAGTTGTAAATCGAAAACATCACCATTAAAGATGTTTTAATTTAGGCATGTCTCACGGTCGAAAGTATAATTATTGAGGTAAAATTCGCTTCGTCCGAAGAGCTTGACAGTTTTGGTCGAAGAATAGCAAGTTGTTACATCCATAAACGCCAGTGCTAAACACGTCGATTTAGTTGTTGAACGAATTGGTATTATTTCAGGCTCGGTTGTTTTGAGCATCTGTTTGAGGCCGTGACTTTGGTGGACCACGCCACCTTCGAGTGAATCATCGCACTGGAGATAGCGCGAGCGAATTGCTACAGTAACGTACTGACCGGTCCAACATTAGTCAGATGGCCCAATTTTCTCCTGCATACGTACAGCCATTTCTATTGGATAAAGAGGATCACTGTGCATCTTTTCTGACCGGTTGTCAGCTTGCAGGTGTGTGCATGAGTTATCGGTGCGGGGATTTCGAATAAATTTGCCAAAAAACTACTAGTTTGACAAAATCATTCATAACTGTGACGCATGCTCACTGACTATCACGTTATGCGTCTTTTTATAGCCACTAGGCGTGGTTAAAAGGTGTGAACAGTTCAGAGTGTTCTAATGTATCTACTGGATGCAATGTAAGAAAACGTTCAGAAAATAGAGATTTTTCATGCATGTTTGATTTTTCAAATTTTAGTAAATTTATTACAGTATGTTCTCTATGCAACCAAACTACCTTATCAGGATATCTAAATTTGCGCAAACAAGTGCACTTCCCTTCAAAATAGGAATGATCGGACAATAGGTTCGTGTAACCGAGCAATGACTGAGAATATTACCCCACCCCCCATTTTCAAGAAATTGGCTAAATTTGAGCTTTTTGTGAAAGAGGCAGAACGGGACAAAATATTTGCCATGAATGTGATAGATGATGATCACTAATCATTCTAATGTATTGAAACATTAATGTTTCTCATAGAAAAGCTGCTAAACTTCATTTATCTAACATAAATTAGCATTATCGGTCAATTTGTATACGATGCCCTAGAATGTAGCAAGTACTAAATTCACAACGTCAGTGTACTTTCTCTATAGACTCAATATATTGCTTTTGTTTGCCTTTGTAGGTAAATTCAAAATTAGCACTGTTCGGCAGAGATGTATGTTTGACAAATGACCAAAACCGCTCGCTGTCGTTGTTCACTTCACGCTCAATTTGTGAATGTATTCCAAATATTTGCAATCACGAAAATATTTAAAAGTGGATCTCAGTTATAAACACATTTACATCAGGATGTTTGGTAGACTTCGCTTCCTTTCGTACTCGCCCCTTCTTTGTAGCATATCTAATTGTAGCAGGATGTAAGCTCTCGGAATATACGAGGGTATGGGGTCGGGCGAAGCTTAGTTAAGGAGACAGAGGGTGGGGCTCGGTGCCCCGGGATTGGCGACATGCTCCCTGGGGTAACGGATGGTTTGAATAAGTGTAGGATGATGTAAGCTCCTGGAATATATGATGGTACATGTACGAGGCGTGCGAAGCTTAGTTTCGAAGATATAGGGTAGGGTACATGCTTTCCGAGGATAGAGGATGGGTTCTATAAGTGTATCATGATGCAAGCTTCCTGAATATACGAGGGTATGGGTCAGGTGAAGCCTACCTTAGGAAATATAGGCTGGGGCTCGGTGCCCCAGGGGTGGAATCTTACTTCCGGGGTTAGTGCATGGATGGAACAAGTGAAGGGTGATCTAAGCTTCCGGAATATAGGAGGGTATGGGGTCTGGCGAGGTTTCATTTAGGGGATAGCGGGACATGGTCCTGAGGGTAGTGGATGGGTTGAATAAATGCAGCATGGGTAAGCTTTCAAACTATATCAGGGTTCGGGGGACGGGACTTAGTTCAGGAAACATGGGCTGTGGACAGGCAAAATCTAACAAAGTCCAAAACTTTAACAACTTTTTCGGAAAGGGACAGGTACACAGACATCCACTGAAATCGTTTAGATCCCTATAACGCGTTTCCCGCAGCTAAAGCTACGGGCTGGATAAAAACCCACACAAAAAAAATTGTTCTAATGGCTGCCAGCAGAAGTCAAGAATGAATCTGTTGAAACGGAACTCATGATTTCCCTTCATTAGCCAGTATCTGGGCAACTGGGCATATCAATCGGCCAGTATTTCAGCCTTAACTTTCCATATTTTTGGTTCAAGGGCTAAAGAAACACAAAGGTACAAGAAATCGTAATTATATTCAACATGTACAGAACACATACAATTCATATGATATATTTAGTCCATAACTTTGCTTTATAATATTTTGCGTTCTTGGAAATATGAAACGCAAAATTATGTCCCAATATTGAATCATATGTATTGTACAAGTTCTGTACGTGTTAATCAT
The DNA here is from genome assembly GCA_036873755.1 of Hanleya hanleyi. Taxonomy (NCBI): domain Eukaryota; kingdom Metazoa; phylum Mollusca; class Polyplacophora; order Lepidopleurida; family Hanleyidae; genus Hanleya; species Hanleya hanleyi. The sequence continues at coordinate 16,043 of JAVTVY010052254.1, read as the reverse complement.
CACTACGATTTCTTGCATTTTGTCTCTTGAGCACACCGAGCAAAACATGAAATGTTAAGGGGCTGGTATACTAGCAATTATTTGCAAGTCTTATATAGGAAAGAGTGTTATTGAAAGTATTATGCTTGGATATTGTGAAGTCACAAACCAAAATGTTCCTCGTCTTATCTCATCGTATCAAGTTTGACATTCGAGGGAATTTACACACGCAAAAAATACACAGAAACATTTATTCTTAGAAATGTCAACAAAGTCCACAAAGAAAAAACGCTCAAATGGAAAGTACTATAAAAGATGCTAAATTGTCTCTGCAACAAGAAAGACTGTTAGGAAGGAAATTTGCACTGGAAAGTTTTATTTGGACATGTCTTTCCTACGGAGTAGGCTACCATCTGCAAATTGTTCGGTTGCCAGTGAGTGAGTGAGTCCATCCGAATCCTTTCGTCGGCAAAATAAGGAGAACCGTTGTCATTAGAACCTTGATTTTTTGCATGAAGGTGCATTAGGGGATTGTTACCAGCAAGTTCTGAGCTAGCCTGAAAATTTCTGGTGATTTTCTTGAAGAAAAAAAACGGTGACTTGGGCTGTGCAGAATTTCAACTTGGAGCGGGGGGATTTCCAAGAGTTCAGTGCGCGCCGGAGTTCTAATGCCTACCCTACTTCGTAGGTCCTGTGACGTTAGTCACACTGCCATGTATTTTACAACAATATGCCATGTATTTAATAACAATTGAGGTCAGCCTACATGAAAGACAGTGCAACACTGTGTAGATTTCACCAAGCCAGAGTCCAGGGTGGGCGCGTGAGTAGGATTTAACGTCGTTTTCAACATTTTTTCAGTCCGGTCAGGACGGTGCCTACATGTGCCAGAACACGAGTGTCCACAGTTCCTATTATCCTGGACAGTGATCAGTCCAGCCAGTACATAACACGGAGGTACACCTCCATCACCAATCGGTGCCGCTTTGACACCTTATACCAGGTGCTTGTAAGACAATTTGGAGAATTAGTCTGAGCACTTTTTTTTTAACTCTCAACTGCCTACTGATAAATAAATTCTTTTCCGTCATACATCTCAAAAACATTTTCATATCTTACTTAGCCTTTGTTGTTGCAGACACAATGCAGGTTCTTTGAAACATTTTGAATCAGTGTTGCGCGTTCTTTCTTGGAGTATCAAGAACGATCGTTACTGTAAAATTCAAAAGACCATATTTAAGGACAAATTTATCAGTGTTACAAGATTCTCGAGAAAATGGTTCATGGGAAGAGACTGTCCTCTATCAACTGTAACGATACTAATATGGGTGTGCAACTGAAACTTGGGGGTCGGGGTATAGTTTTGCCCAAACACCGAGGCGTTAAGATGCGCACTGTCAATGAAGGTTTATTATGGTAGTTTGAAAGATAATATGTCAATTTATCTGCTGATTATCCCTACGATGAGAATACACTTCGCTGTGGTGTCATAAAAATTTACAGCACACTGACCAAACATGAGTAGTGTGACTAACGTCACAGGACCTACGAAGTAGGGTGAGAAAGATGACTTGGGGTTCCAAGCGTAATGTTATAGGTCACGTAAGTAGGTCAAATTTTCATCAAAAGTAAGTCAGCTCAGAACTTGCTAATAACAATTCCCTAATGCACCTTCATGCCAAAAATCAAGGTTCTAATGTCAACGGTTCTCCTTATTTTGCCGACGAAATGATTTGGATGGACTGACTGACTCACTCACTCACTCATTACTGGATAATTTGCGAATGAGAGCCTACTTCGTAGGAACAGACTTAGATGAAGACAAAATTATATGCGTTTCAACATTTTGGACAAAATTGTTCGAAAGCAAAGTGCGTCAGTGATTAACAGTAAATATGCTGAATTTGGTGAGGAAATCTGATTTAGGGGGATGGGGTAATTTTTTGTCTAATTGCTCAGGCATTAGATAGGTTATATGAATGGAAAATACTTCCTTGTGAAACCTAATAATTGGGGTAAATATTAATACATGAGCAGTGTGACTAACGTCACAGGACCTACGAAGTAGAGTAGGCATTAGGACTCGAACGCGAACTGAACTCTTGGAAATCCCCACCCCCAGTTGAAATCCTGCCTATATTAAGATGGGCACCGCCCAAGTCAGAATCGCCAGTGATTTTCATCAAAAATCACCAGGAATTTTCATCAAAAGTAGGTCAGCTCAGAACTTGTTGGTAACAGTCTTCGAATGCGCCTTCATTCCAAAATTAAATAACGATCGCCGATTTAATTTTACAATTTTTTAACTAAAGGAAACAGATTGAATAAAAAAGGTTCAGTAGATTTCAAGCTGTACGTGTGAAAATACATTTACATCTCTTTAATGGTTTTCAGTGCCCTTGTCCAGGATCAAAACAACTTTTCGAATCACATTATTTTCCCAACAATACAACATATTTTTATATATAGTACTATAGTAGAAAGGTAGCATTTATGTAGTTTACGGTAATTCAACTCAAGACCAACACCTTCTCTGCACAAGATAATAATGATTCTATGTCATTCTCCTGAGCATAACCGGTACAAAGACGAATAAATAGCGTCTCTACATCACGTTGTTATCTAGATATATGAGACAACACATTTTGGGTATCGGCAATCTGATGAATGTATTATTCCGGTTTTCTTGTTTCACATTATATTCTATGGCGGTTGATCGGTGATTTTCTTCATTGATAAACGTTAAACCACCTCAGCTTCGTTGTGTGAATCGGAATTGCATTGCTGTGACACACCAACACACTCCGTGGCAGTGATTCTGTATCCCCTAATCAAGGAATCAAAATGGATCAAGATTTGAAATGAAAAATTTAGACATATTTTGTTTACACATGTAATTTTTGTTTAAATTATATCCAAGTGTGATATATAGTCAATATTCAAGAGGTACAAAACAACCTCAAGTTATCATATTTTCACATCATGATCAAAGCTACTTTATCTAGTTAAATTCTACCAAAAGAAGACCCTTTAAACATGCCGTCATGGCTTTGTTTCGCCCTCAGTAAACTGTTATCATTGTCGCTCACACAGACTAATCTGAAGGATGATACCACATCTTTCTTTCTTCTGCTGGGTTATTGCACCAGGCTGACTTAATTGGTTGATGTAGGATATTTCACCATCAGTGGGTAATTTGACCTGAATTTGAAGCCTGCTGTGGTCAGTAATGAAATGTTTGGATGTGAAATAGGATACACGTTAAAGGCCACAGTTTACATATATCTATAACAATATACTGAATGGTGTGTATTGAGGCTGGCATAGCGGTGTAGATAAATGCATTAACAAATGATGGAAAGTTAGCATTTCCTATTTCATAAAAACAATTACGGATGGCATATCCCACCACTGTGTTATATATACAGTGAAACCTACAGCCAAGGGTTCCCGATGGGCATGACAGTGTACTCGCTGAGCCATCAATAAATAATAAAAAAAATAATTATAAATCAAATTTTAATCAGAATTCGGTCAACTCAGAACTTGCTGGTAACAATGCCCTAATGCACGTTCATGCCAAAAATCAAGGTTCTAATGTCAACGGTTCTCCTTATTTTGCCGACGAAAGGATTCGGATGGACTGACTCACTCACTCATTACCGGACAATTTGCGATCTGTAGCCTACTTCGTAGGAATATGTTTTATGTATCTGAGTATAATAGTCGTGACAGGTTCACCAATAATGTTCCAATACAAATAATGAACAATGTGATTTTTGGTCGGTTTTCGATATGTTATTGGTGCATACTCTAACACCCTCGATGGGCCTTGTGCCATTCGGTATTGGGGTGTTATCTGTGGTAAATATGCATAATTCGGTGCATTGTTTGTGGATTTTCAGTGAAAATTATTAGAGTTAAAAATATTTTCTAAATTTGAACTCTATACCGGTCATATTAAATGTTGCACTGGTGCTATCTAGGACATATAACATAGCCCAAGCACCCTCCCCCCCCCCCTCCCTATTTTCACTAGGGCGATGATACGATGGTACGATAGCACGGTGTTACGATGAGACGATGGTACGAGATATGATGGCACGATGGTACGATGAAATCATGGTTGTTCCAGTGACCATATGTTATCATGCAACTTAATTTTTAAATGAACTTCGTGTGTGAAGAATAATTTTTAGCATTTCTGTGATTGGAGATGCTATCTACTAAATTTCAATTTGCATTTATCTGCGTGTGTGTGCTTTTTGCATTTAATTGGCGCTATGTTTAGGAAATATGCAATAATTTGCATCTCAGAATGAGGGTTGTGGTGGTGAGGTTGGAGGGGGTAGGGTGGGGGGGGGGAGGTGCAAGGGTGTATCTCGAAGAAAGGGATATCTGGCGGAGGGTGTGTTTGGGTGCAATATCGGGTAAGTGATTAATTATGAGAACAAATAGTGTTGTGCAAATGACTGATCGTTCTTCGCCAGTCAGGTCAATTAATGTAAACTATGATGTTATGATCATGGGCGGAATGATGTATGCATGATCATAATACTAGCCTTTTCATTCAGCCAGTTTGATACTACCACTTCACATGTAAGAAATAGCATTATTTATTCATTTAAATAAGCGATAATAAGCATAAAATCTTGGCTTAACCCCAAATTAAACTCTATCAAATCAACGGTTCTTCACGGTCAGTATTCAAATATATCACGATGATACGATGAAAAAATGGTACGATGATACGCTGATACGATGGTACCATGATACGATGGTACGATGATACCGTGGTACGATGGCACGATGGTACCATGAAATCACGGTATGTATTCAAACATAATACGACAGTTCGATGAAAACAATTAAAAATCAATTAATATAATTTATTTGCGCAGAATTTCATTTGATCAAGCGACTTGGGCAACTCTCCCGATGCGCGATGGTACGATGGTACAATGATACGGTGGTACGACGATACGATGGTACGATGATACGATGCGATGGTACGATGGAGAAAGTTCCATCGTACCATCGCATCGTGCCATCGTATCATCGCATTGTGTCATCGTACCATCGCATCGTACTATCGCACCATCGCATCGTAGAATCGTATCATCGCATCGTACCATAGTATGATCGCCCTAGTAAAAATAGGACGATGTTACGATGATACGCCATGGCAGATATCAGCCACCATAGCTTTATGAATCGAAATTTGGTTCAAAGGACGTGACAAGAAATCACCTTGTCCCACTTTACAGTTTGTAGACCTGTGTACCGTTTATTTCTCCAAACTGATTACGTGTGGCTTAGTGTGTCGAGTGAACTCCACAAGTCGTAGCTTGATCACAGTAAGTTTTCGGACAACATATTAATATACACGGTAAGTTATAACGAAAATTGTCGTTGAATTCACCTCCCCACTTAAACATAATGTCTAAAGATACGAAAATGATACAAGCAACTGCAGGGACCTATCTCAAATCTCAGCTGAATACGGCGAAATTAAGTTGCAATCATTCTAGTTTAGATGTACTGGTCTTTTTAACAATTGGTGAAATGAAGTTTTCTAATATCAAATTTCGAACAAACTTCTTATACCGTCGTGCACTTTTCGCCTTACTTCCAGAGTGACCTAATTGAACAAAAGTCAAGCTGGCGGGGTGGTTTGCATTAAGGGAGTAGAGGACGTTCATTTCTAGAGGTTGAAAGTTTTTTTAAATTTCAGGATTTTTTCATCAGGTTAGGAGAAGATGATCCATGGAAAAAAAATAGGGGGTCACCATACTCGTTAAAAAAATTTGGCAGCCAAATGCATGTATACCACTTAAAAGCCATAACACTGAATACATAGGGAAATTTGAATTTTTTCTACTTTGATGCTCAATGAATCAAACTTCCCAAGGTCAAATTTCCCCCATTTTGCTATATAATACTAAACACATATAGTGCTTGTTAAATGTGTAATAAAAACAGGGGGACACCATACTTTCTTAGAAAATATTAGAGGTATAACAGATAAACAGAGCCTTTTCAGTCCTATTTCCAGGAGGGGGTGGGGGTGGGGAATCAGGGTAGGTGTGGAGAATATTATTGAAGTTGTATTTATTAGCCATTCAGAAGTTTTCTTCTTGTTGAAAGTGAATAAGAGTGAATTTGGGGGTATTCCAGAGGAATAATTTTTAACCTATGGAGCACTTTGTACCCTCCAAGCGTTGAATTTAAAATGCCAATTTTTTGGTTCATCCCACCACACTATCGAACCACCAGTAAAATGCATAAATGGTTGTATTGTGTCTTTTGTTGATTTTTATTCCATTTTGAGATGTCTGGGAACTTTTGTTAGGAAATTCAGCTTGTTTTGAAAAATTTGACAAATGACCATGTTGTAGCCCCATAAGATCAGGGAAATGAACGTCCTCTACTCCCTTAAGTTAGGAAGAACAGCCATGCATGTAACTGTTTGACCTAAGGTGTCATTTGAAGGCAGGTTCAAGGTTAAGGTCATGCTGATGGTTATTTTCTGTTCACAGATTCTGAGGTGATTACTGGAATTCTCTACCATGGAGAAAACAAGGATCACTGCGAACCTATTACCAGCATACGATTACATCATAGGTAGGTATGATGGGCGCACAAAGTTTTCACATGATACGTTCATTATAATTATCTGATTGAAAGCAATGACGAGGAACTGCACCTTAACCCTATCGGACCTCGGCTTTTTGGGACCTGTCCAGGCCTGGGGAGGGACGATTTGCCCCCCCCGTAAATTATTTTTTTTTACCCCTTGAGCTAGGGGTCTGAAACTTACCAGACTATGCCCTTGGGTCAAGCTTTACCAGAAAATGTAACAAGATGGCCGCTTTGGAGTCACAGTGACGTCATTTGAAAAAAGGCATTTTTGGTCGATTTTTCGAAGCTTTTATTTATGTAATTTCTGCGAAAATCTGCATGATAAATTAGTAAATATTAATTTGATGTGAAATAATATAGTTTATGCCCAATTTTTTGGAGGAAAAGCAGAAATTTTGAAGACAAATGACGAAAACATCAGGGTTTTTTTGTACCACACGAGGCCGTCATCTCGGGGTGTTATGCAAATAGGCTCAAAATGACTAAAAGTCACGAATTTTTCTCAAAAACTAGTTTTCCTAGCACACGAACTGAGAATAGTAGTCACTCCAATATATGGTATAGCACTGTGAATCGGTGATGTTTACACGAGAAAAACTCCTTTTGTTGTTTCGGTAGTAATGCTGATATTATTTTCTATTCAAACCATACAAAACCATATTTGTCCTGAAGTAACAGCTTGGAAAAATTACGATGGTCAGCTTAAATGAAAATGAATTTATGATTCATGAAAAGGCGCTCCTTTTTTGTGTGGTAATTTTGAGGCATTTGCAGGGAAGATTTTCTCTTGTCACAAAAATGTGATACCTCAAACTAAATTCAAACTCGAAAATAGTTTTGGTTTGTGGTGTCATATTTTTGGCAAGAGAAAATCCTGATAAATTGCTCAAAAATACGAAAATAGGCCAGCGAGAATCCTTGGACGAACTCTAAATTCACTTTCATGCAACTGACCATCGTAATTCTTCCCAGGCTGATATTTCAGTACGTATACTTCAAGAAAAAATGTTTCTGTAGGTTTTGGATTGAATAATTTTTTTTAACTTTATTACCATCGCACACAACATCACACATCCTTTCCTTGGACTTGGATTCCTTTCGCATCGAGGACCTTGTTTGGGTGATGCTGCATTCAGCACAGTGACAACTTTATAATGACAGATTTTATATAAAGGACCACGTATGTTTAGATGGGTAAATGGCTCCAGAACAGGTGCGGTAGAAGTGCAAAAAATTGAATATTACATATACAAGAAATTGTTCAGTTGGCATGAAGTACAATATTATATTGTATACTCAGAAAGTTTCAAGGCACTGGGTCTCATCATTCTCAAAGAACAAGGCCGTGACGTAGTGCATTCGTGCGAAATCGCCAATTTTGAGGCAGAACACCTCATATTTCTTTGTATAATTATGTAAAGATAAACGATAACCAGAAACATCTTGATACAGCATACGCGCTGTTCCAATATGTAGTCGTAGACCAGATTTGGTTCTGGTTATCGTTTATCTTTATATGTTCACAAAGAACAATAAAAATTATTTTCACCTCAGAATCAACTATTTGGCACGAATGCACTACTTTACGGCCCTGCTACTCGAAACTCATTACACTCAATGCCTTAATTTTTTTCTGAGTATACAATATAATATTGTACTTTATGTGAAATGAACAATTTCTTGTAGCGAAAGTATTTTATTTTGGTACTTGTACATTGCACCTGACCTAGGGTCATTAACCCATCTAGAGATACAAGGTGCAAAGTATATAAACACAAATATAAACCTACGGAGCCGGACAAAAAGAGATACTAAAATGACATAAAATGCCCACGAGGTAATTAATATTCCGTCATCACGAGATAATTCGGGCGGATTTTGATTTTAGATGATACTTTTACTGTGACGTATGAACTCGATCTTTTATATGTACATTTGATCTGTTTCACCATGCAGTTGGAGCGGGCACAGCTGGATGTGTTTTAGCTAACAGACTAACAGAAGACGCCCATAAGACTGTTCTTCTGCTTGAGGCCGGATATGACGACACAGAATTTCCGGATATTCACATTCCAGGGCATGCCGCGTCAGTACAACAGCAGGTTTTCGATTGGGCATTCAAAACGGTGCCACAGAAACATTCGTGCAAAGGATTAATCAATCGAGTAAGGATACGTCGAATTATGGAGTAAGGCGAATGGCTGTATACTTATGTGAAGTGCAAGGGGAGTAGTATAGAAAAGCTAAAAAGGTCATATTTTGCCGGGGCAGGTAACTCTTGCATCCGACAGGGGGCGTTGTAGTTATGGATTGCGTCAGCATTTGCTGGGTGCCAAGTTTTGACCACTATAGGTCCGGCAACCTTTGACCTTGTATTCCTCCGCGGTGATGCGGTCTGGCGGTGATGCGGTCTGCCTCAGCGGAGAAAAAGTAATCCGCAAACTTCAAGTACGCTGCATGGTCCGATTGGGTCGTATGGGATATCAATGTGAAGCATTCATCAAGGCGCATCTGATGGACTGGGTGTGAGGTTGAAATATCATCATTCTGCGCATGCGCGGTAGACAAAGTTTATGGAAATAGACGTTTTGGAGTCTAGGTGGGCCACTAGTGGTCCTATGCAGTCGTATGAGGTATCAATGTGAAGCATTCGTGAAGGAGCATCCGAAAGGGTGGGTGTGGTTTGAAATATCGTCGTTCTGCGCATGCACAGTAGACAAAGGGTATGGAAATAGACGTTCTGGGATCTAGGGGAGCCCCTAATGGACCGATGGAGTCGTATGAGGTATCACTGTGAAGCATATGTGAGGGGGCATCCGCATGGACCAGTGTCTCGGCCGTTGTAAACATTCTTCGCATGCACAAACAGCTAATTGTGGGAAAAGGGTATGGAAATAGACGTTGTGGGGTCTGGGTGGGTCACTAGTGGTCCTATGGAGTCGTATGAGGTATCAATGTGAAGCATTCGTGAAGGAGCATCCGATGGGGTGGATGAGACGTGGACCTGACGTCATTCGGCGCATGCGCAGTAGACAAGGTGTGTGGAAATAGACGTTTTGGGGTCTAGGGGAACCCCTAGTGGGCCGATGGAGTTGTATGAGGTATCAATGTGAAGCATATGTGAGGAGACATCTGCCTGGACTAGTGTGTCGTCCGTTGTCTATGGGTCAACGTTTTGGGGTCTAAGTGGGTCCCTAGTGGGCCGATGGAGTCGTGAGAGGTATCAATGTGAAGCAATCCTGAAGCAGCATCCGCCTGGACTACATGTAGTGTGTCGTCCGTGTTCAACATTCTGCGCATGCGCAGACAGGGAATTGTGGGAAAAGGGTATGTAAATAGACGTTCTGAGTTCTAAGTGGACCACTAGTGGTCCGATGGAGTTGTACGAGGTATCAATGTGAAGCAGTCGTGAGGGAGAATCCGACCGGGTGGATGTGGGGTAGGAATATCGTCATTCTGCGCATGCACGGTAGACCAAGTGTATGAAAATAGACATTTTGGGACCCACATGTGCCAATATTGGTACGATGGTGTCGTATGAGGTCTTATTTTGAAGCTCTCGTGGAGAAGCATCCAACTGGACTAATGTATCGTCGGGTTTCATCATTTTGCGCATGCGCAGCCTGGCCGTAGTAAAGAAAGCAGACATCTTTGGGGTGTGTGGGTGTGTTTGGGGTACAAAACCACTGTGAGTCCGAATGCGTCGTGTCAAGTGGCATCTTGTAGCAACGCCCGCCAACGCCAAGCTCAACGCTTCAACGCCCCGGTGAATTAGACCAAAAACTCTCATTTTTCTAGACATTAAGTCATTGGAAATGCAGTGACACCCGTCAATGACCATCGTTGCGCCCTAGCATAACGCCTTGTCGCCATGATATAAACAGATAAGAGAAAACCAACCAAGATGACAGAAGAGAGAACAACAACAACAAATTGTTTCATATAGTTTATTCTCCCCAATGTTACATCATACCCATGCTGGGGGAGTCGTGTTGGGTAGGTTTACAATTCAAGAAGTCTCTTGTCCAATCAGAGGCCGCCATTTGGTCCTGTCACATTCGTTCCTGCTCGTTAGATGTATTCTCTCTGCTCTTGTCTAATCAGAAATCGCCGTTTTCAGAAAGTTCCATCTTTGCTCGGTGTGACCTAATATGATTCTTGTCATTCAGCCGTCTGTTCCTATGTTAGAAGTCTCTGTTTCGAGATAATTTCGGCCATGTTTTTCCATACGAGGAAAAAACGACCTTTGGTGGCAAGATCTCACTTCGCCCACTGGGAAAGTTCCTCTCTCCTCGTGCAAAGATCACACCCGGCCAAGGGTACACCTTCAAAGCAGGTCAGGCATCGCTGGCGATGGTAGCCGAGATCCCCGGGCTCTCCCCTGGTTAAACTGTAACCCACACTGAAGAAATCATCTATCATGATTCGGTATCAGTCGATACACTCTCATCAATCTCTGTATCAGCATCCGATTCAACGGAGTCTTTAATCCCATGTATATTTCCCTGGTGTCCCATCATATCGTAATGTTTGGTGAACGTTCGTTCGCACTCAGAGCAAGTATAAGCCGTGTTGACGGTTGGACGTCGACTGTGCGTGTTTTAGCAATATACTTCCTTTAATAGACGCCCGACGCCCGTTAGCTTAGCGCTTCAACGCCCTCGTGAATTAGCTCAAATGCTCTCATTTTTCTAGACACCAATACATCGAAATGCAGTGATGTTCGCCAACGTCCGTCTCGACGCACGTCTCCATACCTGTCTCAACGCGTTATGCAATGTCCATCACCACCGGACGTTGATGTTGGAGGTTGAAGAAGATAAAGATTGAAGAAGATTGAAGGCACGGGTAGTTGTGTTGGTATCCTCTTCTGGCACTATCTGTTTCTTATGCAGCAGAAGACATGCGCGTGTCACCCAATGGATGTCATGTATGAGCGTGATAAGATGACAACGCATGCGTTGGTGCTGAACGGTGAGTCCACCTTGAGCTGTATCAATAATAGCATCGACATTGGCTTGACGTAACACTTCGGCTAGAATATCCCCGTTGTTGAGTTCAAACAAGGTGGACTCTATAGTACTCATGGTGCCATGTGGTCTATTTATAGTGGGACACTTTTGGTCTTAATGATGCGTTCAAACAAATGTTTCTTTTGTACTATTGCTACGGCATACGCCGCTCTCCAGTTCATATCCGATGTTTTCAACATCAACGCTGTTCTTTCGATTTCCATATGGACTGGGTCCTTGTCCAACAATTTCATATGGGTCACGAGGTCGCCATACTGCTGACGTAAAGCCCGTCGTAGTCTGGGTGCCAAAGTATTCTGGGCTAAAATTGCGGCTTCCTCTTTCGAATACCCTTTGCGGTGAAACTTGTTTCCTGTGGCCCCAACATCTTGCCCATCTCGGCGTTCATTCTTTCTGTGTACAAATGCTTCCATAGCCTCAACATTGTGTTCATTCCCTTGTACGGGTTTGGGTTGATCCTTCACGGTTGGGTGGTATTCGGGGACTAATGGTATGAAGAGAACACGCTGTAAGGGAGTGGGTTGCTGCTGCTGCTCTTCCAGATGTGGACTCAGTGGATGGTGTAGAAGTATATGACCTTGCGGTGATGCCCCCACGGGTAACAGGTGGGTCGTCAGCCGGCGATCTTCGGGGGTATGGGCTTTTAAATCTACGAACAGGTAGCTGTACCGACGACTTGTCGCTCCTTGAAACGCCTCCATGAAATGGTCGATGTTCCGCGGATAAATTCGACTACCAAGCACACGGATTTGTGCTCCGTCGATGGGGTTGGAGAACAACACAATGTATTGGCAGTTCAAGGCAATATCTCTGGACGCCTTCGCTTGAGGAAGGAGATTCTGAGTCAAATAGATGACGGACAGATTGCGATGATGGGACCGTTTGGTGAATAGGTCGGCGATTTTCGAATTGTCCTTGGCCGCACTCAGCAGATCATCGAGCACTACCACATCGATCTGCTCGGCATCGAAACAATACGGTTTGTCTATGTCGTGAGGAAATCCTGGGACGAAACTCACTTTCTTTAATCGCGTAGTTTCTTGGGCGGGCTGCCACTTGCTATAACACCACACATCGCGTGTCAGAGCTGAGGTTGCCACACCTTCGTCTAAGATCTTCATCACCCAGGACGTCTTTCCACACCCCGTAGGGTCGCTCATCGTCATCGTATAAGGATGCTCTAATACTCTCGTGTGTGACGTAGGTATTGATCGTTCTCCGCGCGTACTTTGAATTTGCGCGTTATCGGGACTCCGTTCCTTGAGATGACTTCGCTGAATACGATTATTATGTATGGAAAGCAAATGTCTACGTAGATTAAATGGCGTGAAAAATGACTTCGAGCAAAGGTGACATGTGTAAACCATGGCTCTCGTCACCATGGACACCAGGCGTATAATGAAGCTTTCACAGATGCATGTCGTGTTTATATGTAAGAGTTCCGAGCTCCAGGATGTCAACGCCCGGTGGGGGTGGTAGCTCCCGTGGGGCGGAGCTCTTGGAGCTCCAGAACTCTTGGAGCTCTTGGAACTCGGAGTTCCGGAGCTCTTGGAGCTCTGAGCTTCGGAGCTTCGGAGCTCCGAACTGCAAAATGAGCCCCTTTTTATAGCACAAAACTTGGCACTGAGTCAATTGGCTCCAAGGCAATGGGCACCCGGCCAATATCAAACTTGTCACCCAGTACAGACCCTACAGGACGGACACCCAAGTCTGAAACTTGACACATCGGAAGGACATGAACACTTCAAGGTAATACTGCGCATGCGTAGAATGACGTCAGTATTACGTCACATCCACCCCGTCCGATGCTCCCTCACGACTGCTTCATAACGATACCTCACTCGACTCCATATGACCACTATTGTCATAACCTTTGTCTACCACGCATGAGCGGAATGATGACATTTCAACCCCGCACCCAGCCCATCAGATGCGCCTTCATGAATGCTTCACATTGATACCTCATACGACCCAATCGGACCATGCAGCGTATTTGAAGTCTGGGGACTACTTTTTCTCCGTCGTGGCAGACCGCATCACCGCCAGACCGCATCACCGCGCGGAGGAATATGAGGTTTAATGTTTACCGGACCTATAGTGGTCGAAAGTTGGCACCCAGCCAATGTTGACGCAATCCATAGCTACAACGCCCACTGTCGGATGCAAGAGTTACCTCCCCCGGCAAAATATGACCTTTCCTAGCTTTTCTATACTACTAAGGGGCTTCTGTGAACTGGCTCAAAGTCAATGTCATGCATGTGACTGTTTGACCCGAAGTTCCTGTTGATGTTAGTCCAAGGTGGATGTTATGCATGTGACTGTTTGACCAGAGATGTCATATGAAGGTTAGACCAAGGTCAATGTACACGTGACTGTTTAAGATGGTGTCATTTTGAAGGATGTATCAAGGTCAATGTTACGCATGTGACTTTCTGACCTGAGGTGTTTTATGACGGATCAATCCAGGCTAATGACATGCATGTGACTGTTTGTCCTGAGGTGTCAATTGATGGATCAATCCAGGCCAATGACATGCATGTGACTGTTTGTCTTGAGGTGTTATTTGAAGGCTGGCTTAACATCAATGTCATGTATGTGGCTGTTTGATCTGAGTTGTTATTTGATGGATCGATGAATCAACACCATTTTTATACATGTAACGTTTTCAGCTGTGCCATTTGAAGGATGGATCAAGGTCAATGTTATACATGTGACTGTTTGAACTGAGGTGTCATTGGAAGGATGGATCAGTGTCAATGTTATACATGCGACTGTGTGATTTACGGTGTCATTCGAAGGATGGTTCAAATTGGCATTTAAGATGATGCCAAAGAAACATTCGTGAAAAAGATTAATCGAGTAAGGATATGTCGAGCTATGGAGTAAGGCGAATGTTTTTCACAATCAGATATTAAATATACACAGAGTTGCCACACGAAAACCTGGAACGATAAAGAATGTGAAAGCTTATGTTATTTGCGCTGAAAACTTACCTCACTTCCACTCTTTGCATTTCTTGTCTACATGAAATACCACAGTAAGAATTTAAGTGACACAGTTATCTCCCCTGCTAGTCACCTGATAGCATAGCTACCCACAATTCCACTTCCTTCTTGTTCTACTGCTTCGTAGGGCTGGAAGTAAACATTGTCAACTCCGTGAAAAAGTGCCTTTTCTAGCGAAACTACTCACAGTTGGATTACCTCAGACGTCTGATTTCCTGCAAGAAGTCCTTTGGAAAGTATTCTATAAGTTATCAGCGTAAAAATGGCTCAAAATATGTCTCAAATGTCATGCATGTCTTGTGGAGGTGACAAGCCTAGTTATGACCTTCACTCAACGTGTCCGCCATGCCGCCAGGGAAGAATCTGTACATGGGACACGGCCTGTGAAGAGTGTATTGTGTGGGCGCCCGGCATATTCCAGGTGTATCTAGCCGGTTCTCTGGCAGCTAATGAGGGGAATTATGTTGTTAGGCCTACCAATCTCGCCAACGAGACATATGTAGCAGTCTCCTCATACTAGCGTAGGTGAGGAGTCTAGGGGGCTTGTTAGTTCTGTAGCTGGGTCTACGTTAGTCAGCCTATTGAACGTAAATAAAGATAAACAAACGCCCCCCCCGCTCACGATGCTTCCATTTCAGACCAGGCGAAGGGTCAGTCAGGTAAGGCAACGACCCGGTTGGTACAGGTGGAAGGGATAATCGAAGATTTGGAGTCTGGCACTACGACGACTGTGGACGTGGAGATTCCAATTGAGCGGACGCCTGGATACGACGATGAAGGGAAATCGGTAACGGACCCAGGCTTAGCGTGGGAAAGCCAGGGGACTCCGATCTCTCGATCGGAGTCAACTTATGACTACGAAAACTTAGGCAGCACTAGTGAGGGGCCTAATGTTAAGTTTTCATTTGGGTCTGGGGTTGAGAAAATACCTTCCTCGACGCTGTCGAAGGCCTGGACTTCCCGGTCGCTCAGTTACGCCTTTAACTGTTGCTTCCGGTTTGTCTGAATTTTCCCAACCTGCTTCCGGTTATTCTGGTGGCCTTCCTCGTCCCCCTGCCGAGACGTTTGTATCTACGAGCCTTCTGGGCCACCAGAGATTAAGGTTCCCGCAACAACGGCAGTATGGTATGTATTCAGGTACCTATGATATGTCAAATTTTTTGCCTGTTTCTGAGTTGCGTTATCAAGAACCCTCGATCAGATCAGATCAAATTATGCGGCATCCGGTTGCTGGTCTACCTTCGCCCTTGCGTGGCTTAGGTCAGATATCTGTTTCCGGGGGTGTTCGTGGTACGGGACCGGGATTATTACGTATGATGCGTCCTCCTATACGTGCTTCCGGTTTACGACCTCGTATGCCAGTTCACTCACCTTTACAGTGGCC
>JAVTVY010052253.1:0-25288 GCA_036873755.1 Hanleya hanleyi | reverse complement strand
AAGACCTCTTTATTTGAAAAGCCTTGGCAAATGTTGCAGGTTCTCATGATGTTCAGTTTGCCCGAAGAATTAAATCACGCTACCACCTCTTTAAGGTTAAAGCATACAATCAGCCCTGTCAAAATTCAAAGCCTGTTTCACCCATGAAATTGGTTAGGCCACTTCTGCTGATGAGACTGTCGCAGTTGATCATGTACCGTACCATAAATATTAATAATTGAACCATGAATAAAGAGGAAACACCTGTATTAAATGTAAGCATGTGATTAAGAATATATGAACCCAAAGGTCACCCTGTATAAAGGTAAATGTGTATTCGGGCCCGAGGCTACATGATACAGATTATAGCAGAATGGAAAACCCTTTGTGCATGTTAAAATATGATTAATGAATTCAATATGAGAAAATTTATGAGGACCGTCCTGGTGGAACCAAAATCTGGCTCAATGCCAGTCTGGAGTTCCCAGCTTGTGGAGTCTCCTGTCAGCTTCCTGCTGCACTAATATGTAACTTTAGCTCTGTCATAATTCTGATTTACGGTGATGAAGCCAGCTCGGCTTTTCTAGAGATCCAGATGATGCTGGGCAGGGTATATGCCATTTAAGCCAAGTAATTAGCTGGACTCGGAAATTGGACAGCTGTCTGGTCAGCTGTGGTCAGTAAAATTGTTCCAGATTCGGGACTGTCCAATTTTGTGCTAGGTCTATACTTTTGGCATCTGGCATCGGCAGAATGTGATCACCTGTTCGATCAGTTCTTCGATAACACCGTCACATTAATATAGCCCATACTGAGGCAGGAAATGCTGGAATTATGGCCATGTTTATGTCCATTGCCACGAAGAAACCGTTTTTCGGATTGAAGAGCCTCTCAGCCAATTGTATACACACAGGTATGATATTTTTTGAAACCTGTGTAAACCAAGCAAGCTTGGGACAAGATTATATTGTCTGTTTCGACAGGGTCCTGATTCATCAAGGTACGAAATGCCTTAAGTGTAAGTATTGGGACTCTGGATAATGTCAGTATTTAGAGGTTGGTCGGTTTACCCAGGTGTCGGTATATTTTCAGGTTTCACTGTATTACAGCAGGATACACATGTGCTACACAGGCGCTACATAAATTACACGTGCTACTTGAAGTTAAATATTTTAAAGGTTCTACCAAATGGTCACCCTTATCCCATAGTTTCTTGATGCTAAACTGTTTAACTGAGATTCTATTTGACATTTAATAGCAGTTCACTGCTTTTGGGAGTGATTGAAGTTAAATAAAAACAAACTTGAATCCCTCCATTATCACGCCTGTTTGGAAACGGCGAAGACCGTGACCTGCTGACCCATGACGTCGGAGTTTGATTACGATCGTTCATAGTGAGCAATCGTAGCGAATGTTCTAGGCAACATTCCCATTGTAACGCCAACAACGTCACAAAGCTAAAACATAATGTCTTTGTTGATGTCATGATGATGTCATTATTCGCAATTGTTGTGCAATGCATGTCACAATAGAACGTCCGACATAACCAACTAGTGGATATCAGACTCTGACGTCATGGGTCAGAGGTTACGGCTTCAATACGTTTTTCACGATATCTATATTATTGCGTTGAAATATCAAAATTTGTCATTTTTCATAGAAAAATATATCAACTTATTAATTCACAAAGCTTCTTGAGGGGTTCGTGTTTAGAATTAGTGCGGGAGCTGAAAATAGCTCACGTCAAAATATTTAGGAGAGGGTATTTGAAAGTTGGGCGAGTGGTTGCCATAGAATACAACATAAAATGTGACAGTTTACATGAGCTATAAATCACTCTCGTGACACGAATTTAGGCGAGTGCTTGCATGCAGGTGAGCTATCACTTGCGCTAAAAACAAAGCCCTGCTTCTTTGTATGTTTCATGCAAAGTGTGCAGGGGGTATTTGGTAGAAGCTTCAATAACAAGAAGTACAAAATTAGTGAAAGCCAGTATTCCAGAAAATGTTCTTTATATTTTCATGTACAACATGTCTTAGTAACGTCCGATAATATTCTGCCTAATACATGTGTATGAGTTCTACAAAATTTTGTTATAGCAATGATATTCATTGATTAATGGAACTGAAATCTGCACTCCCTGTGATTGACTTTATTGGAAAACTTGAAGACAACCGTGTATTGTAATACCATCTGATTGTATTGGTAGATTTGATTGGTCGTTTTATACAAATTTCCAACTATAATATTAACATTAACGGCTGCAAATTGGTTTAAATACAGGGAATCCCTACATGACCATCACCTGCTTCATTGTCTGCTCACACCAATACAGCTTCCCATACTTTATCTAGTGAACTACATGTAATAAAGTGATCTCTCAGTTGTACATTACATTGAATTCCATTAAATATAAATTTGGTAGGTTTTGACTGGAGTATGCTGCTTAACTGATGAGAAATCTCGCTGAACATATCTCAATGTTCACTGATTTTCCAATGCTAAAAAAAAAATATATGTATATATACCTTATTAAACACATACTGTTTAATCGAAAAATTTGCTTTATTGCATAGGTGTGAAATGACGAATCAACCACTTGCACATGTCAGTCTGTTTGAAATGGCTTTTCTGGATAAACTACATAAACTGTTCCTGGATTTAATAGCTCTTGAAATTTGGAAATTTCTGCACAAATCTCAACAAAGTCACATCTTACACTTCATTGGCCACGGCAATTGCTGAATGCTGTGGCTAATTTTAGTGGCTGATTTTGGGTATGTGCAATTAAGAGGTTTACAACAAATATACATATTCGAGTAGCGTCTTCCAGTAAAAGAGAACATGAGATGCGAATCTAAAAATGTGATTTATGTTATAAAATGTAGTGTATGCGATGCAAACTACATTGAACAGACAATTCTTGGAGCACGTTTAAGAGTGCATAAACAACAAATACTGACCAGCTCTCTGAGAAATATGTTTGTATGCTATTCACACATGCGGTAAAGATAAGTTCAAAATATTCCCTTTGTACAAGATTACTTCAACTACATCGGTACAGCGACGGTTAGACATTCGCGAAAACAACTATATCTCGGTTATCTTCCGTCATTGAACAGATAATTGTGTATTCTGCTGTGAGCCGATTACCATTCAGTACTGAGCGGAAATCTACAAAGGGACCTGTTACTGTCATCGGAGATCAACGTCGGATTAACTGGATGGAACAGACTTATTACTTGAAACTTATCTGGGATATACTGAATTGCTCTTTGAGAAAGCTTATACTAAAGCAGAAATGCGCATCAAAGCTTTGTGATTGTTGATTGCTCTTTGTGGGTACACCCTAATTTGGGCATGATTTTAAACATCGTTTCTATAGTATCATTTAAAGCCTGCATTGCTCAGTATTGATTGAAGTCCTCATGAACAAGGTTCTATGAAAACTAGGCGGGACTTGATGTCATATTTCAGCTGTGGTGTTCAAGTTACTGATAATTAAATTGACAGAAAATGGATTCATTCCACTCGATTGTTTATTTCAGCAGACATTGCACAAAATGCACATTTTCACTGCCAAGGTCGAACAGATTTTGCTGATATTAACCAATGTTGTGTCAGTTAAAACTGGAAAGTCAGAATAAATGTCTACAATAAAGCTGTTACAATGGAACACATCTCTCACAACGATACACATCTCTCACAAACCTGAAGTGATGTCCTTCGCCTGTGAGATGGTGATAACAATTTGCCAGATATTTTGAATGAGACTCGAATGGCAGATGGCGAATTCTTTTAAAAATAATAAATTTATGATACACTTTGTTGTTCAGGCACTTGAACCAAATTATGCAAAAGTGATGAAGTCCATATATTTCATCGCTGTAGAAAAGGAAGATAACTCTTGTTGGAGTTGCTGTAAAGGCCACTTTTGAGTTTGACAAGTTGACAAGTCCTGCATACATACAGTATGTCATGTAGTACCATATGTTGCAATCATACAATGCTATTCAAGTATCGTCGTAAATCATGAAAGATTAGATAAAATCTGACATATTAATTTCATGAAAAATGCTACTTTTTGGTCATATTCTCATATGGCCTCAATTCTGAATTTACTCTAGGTCTTCTGCCTTGAAGATATGATGAATAAGTTTTCATAATTTGGTCATTGTATACCTACATGTAACACGGTTCTGCAGATATTGTGATATAAATGAATGGACAAGAAAACAGGTCAGAAGACATTGAGTAAATTCGAAAGATAGGCACTTGGCTAAAAAGTTGCCTTTTACCCATAAAAGTGTCCAAATTTATTTTAATATGTACATAGATAATTATTTCCTGATTTATTATGTAGGCTTTTCCAGAGAAAATAGCACAGATAATTAATATTTCAAAAAATCTGACTGAAAAATTGACTAAAAACATGCATTTTATAATATGACGTCACTGTGACATTGAGGCAGCCATTTTGGATTTTTTTTATTTTCTGATAGCACTTGTACCAAAGATATGCATGTATAATTGAAAGTTTCAACTCCCAAGCTTCCAGCATGAAAATTAAGAAAAACATCTAGGGGTTCCAAATGACAACCTGATTTCTACATTACAAGGGTGGCCATCTTGGATTTGGGGGCTATATTCAAATAATTTCAAGTGGGTCCTTATCAGATTTTAATTAGCTGGTCAAGTACTATAAATGTGCCAAGTTTCATGCTTTTATCTCTAAGTGCAGAACTGTCCCAATTTCATGTACCATATTTCAGTTGGAAATACTATTGAAGACTTCATTTGCTGCCAGTTCACATGCCTTAATTATTCAGTATGGCACCCACCTGCTCTGTACTTAAAAACCTAGTGTTTACAGTGATTGGCACATGTCCAATAAAATAATGACCCAGGTGCATGCATACATGTAAATGGCTGCAATTTGTCCCAGGCAGTCATTCAGCTTATTTCAACACAAGATCCATGACGACTGACAATGTTTTGTAATTTACCCATCATCCCTTTTTATGGGATGTGTGGTCGTTCTTGAAATTAACTTTCTTCGAACCCCTTATTTGATAGTGTTGAATGCATGAGCTGCTGGCAGTTAATTGACAGTTTAGTGTTCTACATGTTGGAAGCAACAGTCACTTTAATATGAGTGGTCTGTAATCTGCAATGAATTTCCCATATTTGATGGGCAGGTGTCAACCAATTATTGTGATCATCATTTCAGGTGTTAGTCTTTGCACATGAACAACTCCATGTGAATATATTCCTGCTGATGGATTAAATGTGATTTTACTTTATATTTGCCAATCATATACAAATTGCTACATGTACGTGTATGGCATATTCAGGAGTTGCCAAGACATTTTGGCATGTGGTATTTCATTATGCAACATTTTGGCACAAATTGGTGAGTACGACATCTCTGAAACTTTTCACATGCCAAATTTTGATAAAAATAAAAAGATTTTTGGTTGTTTTTGATGGACTATAGGGCTAGCAAGATGTCAAATTTTGTAGTGACTGTCCAGATGTCAATTTCAGTCAAAATTAACTGAGTGAAACAAAGCATTAGAAGAGACAAATGCATATATGCATGTTTGATATAATTAGATTTAGAGTGTTCAAAAAAAAAGGTACAATATGTATCTTCCATATATTTCTGTACATTAGATACATATACCTGTATCTTAAAATTAGGTACCTAGTTTTTTCCCCAAATAAACAGGTCTCTTCAAACTACAGATGTGGAAAAACAAATTTGCCAAAATGTCACATGCCAAAATATAGCGCTGCTTACTGAAATGTCACGCGAAATGTTGCATGCCAGAATATCACATGCCAAAAAGTTGCGGATTCGTGCATCATTAATCCAGGTCCTGAAAATGTTTAAAATACTTGAATTATAAGAAACTTATTTCCAGGCCTTGGGAACAGCATTTTTAGACTTAGAGGCAGAAGAAAACATATTCATTTCACCTGAAGCTGAATACTGTGGCATGGGTATGTTATTTATTCCGAGAACTGAAAAGATAGCTAGTGAAATGTGTAGAAGAATTCCTCTCGGCATTTGCCTGAAGTTAAGTTTTGCTGTCTGAATAATTAGAATAAATAAGAGTATGACAATATTTAGGAGAGGTCCTGGAAAAGTCCTTGAATTTAAAGAGGTAGTAGCGTCATTTAAAAAATATTCAGCAAATAACACATTTCGATAAAAGTTATTTAGTAGTTGAGATCAACTATGGTGAACGTTCTTCTGTGACCTCATTTTTTAACATCACGGGCATTGAAATCACACTTCTGACATTCTCAGAAAAATGTGACAGCACCTGCACTTGGCTCCAGTGCCTGAGATGACGTCACAAAACGCGCATTGGCATTCCGGGAGTGATGCTTCGCAACGTCATACTCGATCTTAGAACTTCTATTGCACTATGACGGCTTCTAACGTGACGTCATGGACACCTGGTCACATTATCCGACGTCATCTCGGTCATTTCCCATTTTCATGTTGTTCACTGGACCGAACTGAAGAATCTGACAATATTGGTCCCTATAAGAAATACAAGACTTCACAACTTGAAAACCTTTTGGCAAATGTTGCAAGTGATCATGCTGTTCAGTTTCCCCAAACAATTGAAATCACGCTACTACCTCTTTAAGGGTTTTCTCTCAAAACAAATAAATTTTACTCACAATAAATTTTTCCCTAAATTCTGAATTGTTTATCATAGATAATATCTTCAAATTTTTCCCTGTGGCATTACACGATAACACTGTCTTCATTTCATTTTACCTTGATTGTACAGATGTTACATTTCGATGGAGACACATGTAGGCAGGACTTTTTCTAGCCTATAATATTAGACCTCCCACAGAGGGCCAATAACTGGCTGATCCAGCAACAACATTTCCCCAGTTAGTCGACAGATTTTGAGATCGAAAATGAGGCCGGGCTTCATCATGGGTAAATTGAGACAGTCACGTGGTTGTGTTTGAAGATTGAGATGGCTTCTATAAATAGCGATCCAATCAGAATGTTCATCTTAATTTAAAATGGCATGGGTCAAATGATCAATCACTGGAGGAGAGACGGCTGGAACAGCATGCTGACATTGTCTGTTAATATCTTAATTTAACAGACTTGGCTTGACCTCAGCATTATAAAATGAGACAAGTGTAACATACAGGACGGTTACTCTATTGGCAGTAAAATTTATACATTGCATTTCTTCAATATTCTGTTTTGCAGGTATCGTACACGAGAATCCACGGATAGGCTCGGACGGGGAGAGTGAAGAACAGTCAGCGACGTCTGATGAGAAGGATGATACAATATCGCCTGTCAAATTACGAGTACGCCAACGACGATTCAGTGAGGTGAGTGATTTTCATTCTTCAGAAGTACATTGTTGGTATCAGCTCTATCTCAAGCCACGCCTTGTTTAGCATTGCTGTCTGTGTGTGTGCATTACGTTTTCCCCTAAACAGGATAATTTGAAAACTTTTCATTCAATTCACTCCAAATTTTAACTAAAGATACAATTGGGGACTAGCTCTCAGCCTATTGATTTTGAAATCACTGAGTGATAGGTCAGGATCACTTGTTTTTCTTTAATATTTACCTGAATCCAGACATTCCTGCAATTTCTTCACAATGGGAGTCCACGAAAAATCCAAAGTTCTTATATTCTATTATATTTTACTCAAATGGAGTTTTAATAGAAACAGCAGTGCATGATGGTATATCTACCAGTTATAAACATTTGATTGGTCGATTCAAATTTTCAAATGAAATTCCTGTATATCAATTTGGCATATGAAGAAAATGTTCTGTTTCAACACAGTTATTTTCATGCCAGAAGGTCACTGAACGGCTTTGAGATATTAAATAGGCCATACATTCAAAACACCCTGCCATTTAATATGGATCTGCTTTTAATCAACCGTTGATGGTCATACTTTTTTGTAAGGTATCCATTTTCGCTGGTTGTTAACTTTTGTATCCAAAAGCGAAATCTAACTAAACCCACTTCGATAGAAAGCAGAGATTATAAGCCATTCAAATATATTTGACTTTGGTAATGTCGTTTTAACGTTACTGTGTACTAGAACTAAAAGTGCCCTTTTACCATTCTTGTACATGATGAACCTATGTGTGTATGCTGAGCCAGGATTTCAACATTTATACGACGGTACATATACAATAAGCCGAATCCTGGTTGGCACATTTAATTTACAGCATTGTTTCAGTACAGTTTATAACTTTCATCATATATATGTCCATCCTGAACTATTCAGAGAATTGTGCGAATAATATAAAATAAAATCGTAACTGAAGGTGTGGCAATATGACAGTATTTCTGGAAACTGCAATAAAAGGTGGATATAGGCCAACTGTTAACAGTCACGAATATTCCTACCATCGTCACGACATAAATACAGATCCAGACTTCCAATCAACAGCTTCTACCCGCTGTATACTTTTCCTATCCAGTGCGCCAACACCGCCCCTCCCCCCATCAAGTGCATACCTACTTTATGGATGCCCCCATAGTTCAAGTCCATCTCTTCAATGGGATATACATATTGTTTTGATTTTCAGGCTTGTCACATTGTCATTGACATACATGATGACCTACATCGATCCCAGAGATTCCATTAATTTTGCCCATAAATGTCACTTCATCAACCTTATTCTTGAACTCTCACAAAATCCGTACTGTGGTGATCTCAAAACCTTCCTCTGAGAAGTCAAAACACACCCGCTTTTAAATCGTGGCAATTCATTGTTTTTTCTTCCCGACCCTGCCTGATCATTTCACACACATGTACACTTGAATTTGATTACATTCTCCTGCAGATGTCTATTTATGTGGTAGGCATATTTTATTGACTGTCACATCATGCCACACACCTATAACATTAGCGCCCTTCAACTAAAGATAGCTCTGTTAAGTTTGTGTATGGATCGGCGGTTTAATGATAAACAGTTCCCTTGGTAACGGCTATCCACGTAGAAACGACACCCGTGGACTATTGCTTTGGAAAACAATACAGAGAACCATGGTGTGCAATTATCCATAAAGCTTCGGTTGAAGTGTACTCTGTAAAAATGGTTAACTTAGCCGTTAGTTTTGATTGGCTTCCTCTGATTTCTCGAATAGCGATCTTGAGACGTTGAGTGGGCTCTGATCTTGGTACACACGAAATGACATTCTTGTGGACGAGACAGTGTTCTAATGGCAGCGCGGCTCATTGTGTCAAGTGTTCTGGTGCTCTTCGTGTTCTAAACGGATATATTCATCAGAGTCGGTTCCTCGATGAATTCAATGTTTTCCGAAGTCTGGTGACAGGTGACATCACTGGATGTTGTACGAAATATCGAGCTAAAAGGTAGCTCGAATCCAGAATCAGTTGACTCGTCACTTTTTGACAAGATACATGGCGCTGGTGGAAGGACATACTGCATGTAGGCCTACATTGCCATGGCAACTTGCTGTAATTAATCCTATCTCGTACCGATAGCCTTACTAAGGTACTCTACTGTGAATCACACCTGAGCCCACCTGCTGATTGCCCCATCTGCGAACAGTTAACACCTAGATGTGAGGAATAATCGCTCTTTTACGTTGCCCATCAGTCATACCTGTTGTGTACCATTTGTACCAGACCTATCAGAGCGGAATGATGATTTCTCCAGACTGCCTGTCGAAGTTCCCACCAGGATTTGTATGTAATATTTTATGGTTTTCTGCTACATGTAGGTCTCCAAGGGTCAAATTACTCACTCACGTTTAATGCCATGCCCTATTACAGATGCGCCCAAATTAGGGAGCAAAAGTAGTACTATTTTTTTAGGCATTGAAAAATATTGCTGAGATTTGTTTGGGAAAATTTTTCATCAATTATGGCTTAGCATGCTAGGCGTCATATCTGAGTCAAAGCCTACCTGATCTGCCTGAATAGGCAATTTTCAATATTTTCTCTAATTTGAGTTCACATCCCACCCTAAAAAATATTTTCCAATGAAATGTGAAATTCCCTTAGCTTGTTAAGACGGTTGTCATGATTGTAGCTATAGGCAGAAATGAAATTAAATGACCCTGAAATTTACCTTACAAAGCTACACAATGCTAAAGTTAGTGCGTAGAACCAGTCCATTTATTCAGATTGATATCCGAAATTCAGATTAAAGATCATTGGACAGTCCAAACAGTTCAGTCAAATCTGTCGATAATAGAACATGAAGGCAGCTCTGGGCTGGGTGAATTTCTTTTACACGATGTGAGTCGAAAAAAATTGTGTTGTCCATCCAAGGCAACTGCATTACACCAGGTTTACGTAGAAAATTTTCCAGACCTATTTAATAATCAATCGGGATTATATTAATGGATATGCTCTGAGAAGTAGAGCACTGCAGAGATCTGATCATGTGAGGGTAGACAGTCTACTTCTATTCTTACGACATTACAGGAATGTCCGCTTTACGGCAAAGAATGACTTGTAACAAATGGTCATCCATGTTATTTGACCATTTACAATGGAATTCACGACTGCGACAGCATTTGGTGGTTACAAAACTGCATTTTCCCTATGACATTTGCTCATTACGGTGACAATCTACTTTGGTTGTGAGCTTAGAGCAAATGGTCAGCAATAGATTAACAAGCTTTTTATCAGTAACTGATGCCCCATGGTTTTACTGCAGAGTATTAAGCCCCTACTGGTATGAAAATCCCTTGTGTTGACCACATACATGGCATATTTAGAATGCACTGAAAACAGAAATAACAAGTAACATTGAAGATACATTCACTGATTCACTGTGATACCTTCATTAGCCAAATTTATGGTACATAAACAACTAAACAACTTTTTCGAGAATTCCTCTGATTTTGGTACAAGTGAATAATTTCTCTTCATTGTCAGCCCAAACCTGACAAGATGCATTCCATTCTTCATCTATCACCGTGTTAACAACTTCATTTTCAATTCATTTGCTTCAGCAAAACCACAGCTGATCCAGTTTTTCATTTGGAATGAGGTAGAAGTTAAAAGTGCTGAAACTTGTAAAGAATATGGCGCATCTTGTTAAATTTAGGCTGACAATGAAGAGAAATTATTCACTAATAAATATATGTGTGTTAAATGTTGTGGAAAGGCCAAATACTTTTTATACGCCCGCCCAAAAGGCGGACGTATTATGTGATGGCGGTTTCCGTCCGTCCGTCCGGTTCTCGTGTCCGGTCTATACATGTATCTGGAACAGTTTCCTATCCACAGCTTCAATTTTTGGTGAGTGGATACCCTACGGGGAGACGATGTGTCGCATACCAAAATGAAGGTCGAGGTCACAGGTCAAAGGTCCAGGGCATGAAATGTTTTTTTCAGTCCACCTGTCACATGTGACAGGTAAGGTTTTTTTCTACCTGTCCCACCCAAAACTTACTTGTACACAATTTTGTCAAAATTTCTATATGCTGATCGAATTATGTTTAAACGATGAACGCACCGGAATGCTTTGATGAGAAAACTATCTATTGTAGTCCTGAGGATTTTATTTTTAATACCCACTCATCAAATTTCTGATTTCTTGAGTTTTAAAATGTTTTTATTACCTCATGTAGTAAGAACACAGAATGACAAATAATTCATTAATTAGTTTTGATAATTGCTAGGCAAATGATAAATAATTACTCTCCCTGGTCAAATGATAAATAGTTAAACCTATTGCCAAAAACCCCCCACAAAACCCCCGCACAATCTAGCTTTCCCCAGTAGCCTACCATTCATTTTCATTTCTAATTTGTTTTTTGAAATGTCACTATGAGGCACGATGACGGAAGCACAGATATGTATAAAGTTATTAGCATTTTATGTTCATGGAATATACCAGTGAACGTACGGTGATTGAGAAGCACAACACACCCAACCTCATGTCTGGTTAGTGTCGCCCCTGTCAGGCTATTAGAATACATTCTCTAGATCAGCTTCACGTTTGTCATGTTTAAAAAAAAAACTTAATGATATGGTAACATTGGAATTCTTTAGCAGTAGACCGAATGGAATTTGTTTCAGTAAACTTGAGCACATTTTCCTAAGTCAGCTTTCCTGCCGCACATAGTTTGACAGACATCCGTCGATAACCTTCTTTTACTCGTTTGTCTGACATCTGAGCGTGGGTTCCCGATCTGTTCACTGTGACCTTTGATCTGAAGAATATCCGTGACTTGAAATATACCTCGGCGACTGCCGATCTCCAATGGTCTCTCCAACAGTGTAAGCAAATCTGGAGCGCTGAGGTCTGATCGAACGTCGACGCTTGCCGAAGCATAACGAGGCTAAATTTATTTTTAGCTCCAGAGCATGGCATGCTCTCAGCAGGAGTTGAGACATCGTTTAACAACAACAACAAGAAGTTTTTCTTGCTTCGGGCGTTAGTAAAGATCAACGCCTATGAATCCCTGCAATGTTTCACCTGTCGCATGCGACAGTCATTTATTTTTTTTACCTGTCGCACATAAATACTACCTGTCATCGACAGGTGGACACCCGAACATTTCGCGCCCTGAAGGTCACTGGCCTAAAAAACAGGAAATCACTGAAGTGTTCGTGTCCGGTCTATATCTGTGAATGTTTTCTATCCACAGTTACAATTTTTTGTGAGTGGATACGCCAGGTGGAGACAATGTGTCGCATACCGAAATTGAGGTCGAGGTCAGAGGTCAAAGGTCACTGTTGCCAAAAATCAGGAAATCATTGATCGTTGACAGTTTTCTATCTACAGTTCTAATTTTTGGTGAGTGGATGCCCTAGGGGGGGAACGATGTGTTGCATATTAAATGTAGGTCAAGGTCAGAGGTCAAAGGTCAGTGATTGAAAAATCAGGAAATCGTTAAAAATTTCTAATTTTTTGTGAGTGGATTCAATAGGCGGAAATGAAGTGATGCATACCAAAAATTAGGTCAAGGTCAAAGGTCACTGCCCCCAAAATTAGGAAATTATTAAAAATAACATTTTTTGTGTCAGTAGATACATTAGGGGGACACAATGTGTCACATACCAAAATTTAGGTCAAGGTCAAAGGTCAAGGTCACTGTGACCCCAAAATCATGAAATTGTTAAAAATCATGATTTTTTGTGTCCATTGAGAAATTGAGGGGAGACGGTTTGTCATGTACCAAAATTTAGGCCACGGTCAAAGGTCAAGGTCACTGTGACCCCAAAATCAGGAAATCATTAAAAACCATGATTTTTGTGTGCATTGATAGATTGAGGGAAGACGATGTGTTGTGTACCAAAATTGAGGTCAAGGTCAAAGTCACTGTGACCCCAAAATCAAGAAATCATTAAAAGTCACATTTTCATATGCCTGTCGAAGACGAGGTCGTGTAATGCGATGTTGCGTTCTGTCCATTCATCCATTAACATTTGTTGTCCATGCGATAGCTCTAGTTTCAAGGTATGGATTGGTACCAAACTTTGAGTATACCTTACTCGCATGGCAAAGTGGAGCCATACATATGAGATCAATTTGTCAAAGGTCCAGACACTGCCTTTTGAGGCGCGCGATGGCGCGCGCGAACCATGACGCGCCTGAATTCAAAATAAGGTACGCTAAATTCCGCGCACCTCGTTAAATACCTACGCAGTTTATTTATTATGTCCGCTGTTGTCAAAATCCTCAAATAACCGCTTCCGAGAATCGAAAACTGAAACAGGAAGTTGAAATCGAGAGACAGGAAGTTGAAACCGAGAGCCATATTTATCAGTCAATTTGATTGGCTCACAGGAAAATGGCAACCTAGCAGTGACCAATGCAGATACTCGTCTCTTCCCGCATCCCTCTATGACGGTTTTGCCCATGCGGTTTTTTCCTCCCGAACTACAGCAAATTTTGAACTTTCTCAGGTCGCGACGACGTTCTATTAATCAAGGAGAAGGAATCTAAAAGAACTGTTAACGTCAGTACGATAATGAAGTGGAATACTGGTGGCTTAATTCGATTTCAGTCAACCGATGACGGTAAAGTGGCCCTAGTTTGGTGCGCGATGTGCGCCAAACACAGCGCCAACTTTATACAGACCCCCGTTTTCGTGGGCAAGCGGCGACCGTAATATTTGAAGTGAGTTGTACTGTTCAGTGTTGAGCCGGTGTAAAGTTGAAGTTAATAAAAGTTTTCTTCAAGAAAAATGCTACTTGTTTAAATTTTCCTTACATTGATTAGCCAGAGCCCTATAGCTACATGTAGCTGTCAATGGTAAAACCATCTGAAACCTCAAGCTATAAGGACATTATTATTAAATTTCTCTATATATTCATCAGTACTTGGATCCCTGAACCACAAGGTGCTGGATCTTGTATGAATAGAAACGGTATTTGATTAGCCTTCACTTGGCTCGCCTTAATAATTTTAGGAGAGCTATTTAAAGCTCCTGTATGGCTCCCCTTACCAAATTCAGGTACACCATTTCCAGCTCGCCTGCAATTTTCAAAAGTCAGTGTCTGAAGGTCTAGGTCGCAGTCCCCCAAAACTGAATCAAGCTTAGCTGACTAAATGTGTTGGAATATTGTTGGAATATTCGAAGTTCTTTTCCCTGCATTTATATGGTATTGTCCTGTGGAATTGTCTCCCATGTTTGAAACGCTTCATTTAGTTAAATTGTTGTGAAATAAAAACCATACATTTACTAATTTAACGGGGAGAGGAGTCCACACCTTGTTTAGCATTGCTGTCTGAGTGTGTGCATCACATTTTCCCTGCATCCCTGAACAGGATAATTTGAAAACTATTGATTCAATTCACTCCAAATTTTAACTGAAGATACAATTGGGGACCAGCTCTCAGCCTATTGATTTGAAACCACTGGGTCATAGGGCAGGATCACTTGTTTCTCTTTAATATTTATCTGAATCCAGACAGATTCTCGCAATTTCTTAACAATGGGAGTCCACGAAATATCCAAATTCTATTACATTTTACTCAAGTTTACTCAAATGGAGTTTAATAGAAACAGCAGTGCATGTTGGGATATCTATCAGTTATAAACATTTGGTCGATTCAAATTTTCAAATGGAATTCCTGCATATTCATTGGCATATGAAGAAAATGTTCTGTTTCAACAGTTATTTTCATGCCAGAAGGTCACTGAATGGCTTTGAGATATTAAATAGGCCATATTCAAAACACCTTGCCATTTAATATGGATCTGATTTTAACCAACCGTTGATGGTCATACTTTTTTGTAAGTTATCCATTTTCGCTGGTTGTTAACTTTTGTATCCAAAAGCGAAATCTGACTAAACCTTCCTCCGATAGAAAGCAGAGATTATAAGCCATTCAAATATATGTGACTTTGGTAATGTCGTTTTAGTACTGTGTACTACCCTATGTGTGTATGCTGAGCCAGGATTTCAAGCCGAATTCTGGTTGGCACATTTATTTACAGCATTGTTTCATTACAGTTAACTTTCATCACATATGTCCCTTCTGAACTATTCAGAGAATTGTGTGAATATAAAATAAAATCGTAACTGAAGGTTTGGCAATATGACAGTATTTCTGAAAACTGCAATTAAAGGTGGATATACATGTAGGCCAACTGTTAGCAGACATGAATATTCCTACCATCGTCACGACATGAATACAGATCCAGACTTCCAATCAACAGCTTCTACCCGCTGTATACTTTTCCTATCCAGTGCGCCAACACCGCCCCTGCCCCCACCAAGTGCGTACCTACTTTATGGATGTCCCCATAGTTCAAGTCAATCTCTTCAATGGAATACATAGTGTGTTGCTTTTCAGGCTTGTCACACTGACATACATGATGACCTACATCGATCCCAGAGATTCCATTAATTTTGCCTATAAATGTCACTTCATCAACCTTATTCTTGAACTCTCACAAAATCCTACTGTGGTGATCTCAAAACCTTCCTCTGAGAAGTCAAAACACACCCGCTTTTAAATCATGGCAATTCATTGTTTTTTTCTTCCCGACCCTGCCTGATCATTTCACACACATGTACACTTGAATTTGATTACATTCTCCTGCAGATGTCTATTTATGTGGTAGGGATATTTTATTGACTGTCACATCATGCCACACACCTATAACATTAGCGCCCTTCAACTAAAGATAGCTCCGTTAAGTTTGTGTATGGATCGGCGGTTTAATGATAAACAGTTCCCTTGGTAACGGCTATCCACGTAGAAACGACATCCTGGGACTATTGCTTTGGAAAACAATACAGAGAACCTTGGTGTGCAATTATCCATAAAGCTTCGGTTGAAGTGTACTCCGTAAAAATGGTTAACTTAGCCGTTAGTTTTGATTGGCTTCCTCTGATTTCTCGAATAGCGAACTTGAGACGTTGAGTGGACTCTGATCTTGGTATACATGAAATGACATTCTTGTGGATGAGACAGTGTTCTTATGGCAGCACGGCTCATTGTGTCAAGTGTTCTGGTGCCGTTCATGTTCTAAACGGATATACATGTATTCATCGGAGTCAGTTCCTCGAATTCAATATTTTCCGGAGTTTGGTGACAGGTGACATCACTGGATGCCGTACGTAATATCGAGCTAAAAGGTAGCTCTAATCCAGAATCAGTTGACTCGTCACTTTTTGACAAGATACATGGCGCTGGTGGAAGGACACACTGCATGTAGGCCTATATTTCCATGGCAACTTGCTGTAATTAAGCCTATCTCGTACTGATAGCCTTACTAAGGTACTCTACTGTGAATCACACCTGAGTCCACCTGCTGATTACCCCATCTGCGAACAGTTAACACCTAGATGTGAGGAATAATCGCTCTTTTACGTTGCGCATCAGTCGTACCTGTTGTGTACCATTTGTACCAGACCTATCACAGCGGAAAGATGATTTCTCCAGACTGCCTGTCGAAGTTCCCACCAGGATTTGTATGTAATATTTTATGGTTTTCTGCTACATGTAGGTCTCCAGGGGTTCAAATTACTCACTCACTCACGTTTAATGCCATGCCCTATTACAGATGCGTCCAAATTAGGGAGCATAAGTAGTACTATTTTTTTAGGCATTGAAAATTATTGCTGAGATTTGTTTGGGAAAATTTTTCATCAATTATGGCTTAGCATGCTAGGCGTCATATCTGAGTCAAAGCCTACCTGATTTGCCTGAATAGGCAATTTTCAATATTTTCTCTGATTTGAGTTCACATCCCACCCTGAAAAATATTTTCCAATGAAATGTGAAATTCCCTTAGCTTGTTAAGACGGTTGTCATGGTTGTAACTTGTAGTTGTAGGCAGAAATGAAATTAAATGACCCTGAAATTTACCTTTACAAAGCTACACAAAGCTAAAGTTAGTGCATAGAACCAGTCCATTTATTCCGATTGATATCCGAAATTCAGATTGATATCCGAAATTCAGATTAAAGATAATTGGACAGTCCAAGCAGTTCAGTCAAATCCGTCGATAATAGAACATGAAGGCAGCTCTGGGCTGGGTGAATTTCTTTTACACGATGTGAGTCGAAAAAAATTGTGTTGTCCATCCAAGGCAACTGCATTACACCAGGTTTACGTAGAAAATTTTCCAGACCTATTTAATAATCAATCGGGATTATATTAATGGATATGCTCTGAGAAGTAGAGCACTGCAGAGATCTGATCATGTGAGGGTAGACAGTCTACTTCTATTCTTACGACATTACAGGAATGTCCGCTTTACGGCAAAGAATGACTTGTAACAAAATGGTCATCCATGTTATTTGACCATTTACAATGGAATTCACGACTGCGACAGCATTTGGTGGTTACAAAACTGCATTTTCCCTATGACATTTGCTCATTACGGTGACAATCTACTTTGGTTGTGAGCTTAGAGCAAATGGTCAGCAATAGATTAACAAGCTTTTTATCAGTAACTGATGCCCCATGGTTTTACTGCAGAGTATTAAGCCCCTACCGGTATGAAAATCCCTTGTGTTGACGACATACATGACATAGTTAGAATGCACTGAAAACAGAAATAACAAGTAACATTGAAGATACATTCACTGATTCACTGTGATACCTTCATTAGCCAAATTTATGGTACATAAACAACTAAACAACTTTTTTGAGAATTCCTCTGATTTTGGTACAAGTGAATAATTTCTCTTCATTGTCAGCCCAAACTTGACAAGATGCATTCCATTCTTCATCTACAATGTATCACCGTGTTAACAACTTCATTTTCAATTCATTTGCTTCAGCAAAACCACAGCTGATCCAGTTTTTCATTTGGAATGAGGCAGAAGTTAAAAGTGCTGAAACTTGTAAAGAATATGGCGCATCTTGTTAAATTTAGGCTGACAATGAAGAGAAATTATTCACTAATAAATATATGTGTGTTAAATGTTGTGGAAAGGCCAAATACTTTTTATACGCCCGCCCAAAAGGCGGACGTATTATGTGATGGCGGTTTCCGTCCGTCCGTCCGGTTCTCGTGTCCGGTCTATACATGTATCTGGAACAGTTTCCTATCCACAGCTTCAATTTTTGGTGAGTGGATACCCTACGGGGAGACGATGTGTCACGTACCAAAATGAAGGTCGAGGTCACAGGTCAAAGGTCACTGGCCTAAAAAAACAGGAAATCACTGAAGTGTTCGTGTCCGGTCTATATCTGTGAACGTTTTCTATCCACAGTTACAATTTTTTGTGAG
This sequence comes from Hanleya hanleyi, assembly GCA_036873755.1. NCBI lineage: Eukaryota > Metazoa > Mollusca > Polyplacophora > Lepidopleurida > Hanleyidae > Hanleya > Hanleya hanleyi. Next base: position 6,602 of record JAVTVY010052253.1, on the reverse strand, counting down.
TGGATACGCCAGGTGGAGACAATGTGTCGCATACCGAAATTGAGGTCGAGGTCAGAGGTCAAAGGTCACTGTTGCCAAAAATCAGGAAATCATTGATCGTTGACAGTTTTCTATCTACAGTTCTAATTTTTGGTGAGTGGATGCCCTGGGGGGGGGGGGACGATGTGTTGCATATTAAATGTAGGTCAAGGTCAGAGGTCAAAGGTCAGTGTGATTGAAAAATCAGGAAATCGTTAAAAATTTCTAATTTTTTGTGAGTGGATTCAATAGGCGGAAATGAAGTGATGCATACCAAAAATTAGGTCAAGGTCAAAGGTCACTGACCCCAAAATTAGGAAATTATTAAAAATAACATTTTTTGTGTCAGTAGATACATTAGGGGACACAATGTGTCACATACCAAAATGTAGGTCAAGGTCAAAGGTCAAGGTCACTGTGACCCCAAAATCGTGAAATTGTTAAAAATCATGATTTTTTGTGTCCATTGAGAAATTGAGGGGAGACGGTTTGTCATGTACCAAAATTTAGGCCAAGGTCAAAGGTCAAGGTCACTGTGACCCCAAAATCAGGAAATCATTAAAAACCATGATTTTTGTGTGCATTGATAGATTGAGGGAAGACGATGTGTTGTGTACCAAAATTGAGGTCAAGGTCAAAGGTCAAAGTCACTGTGACCCCAAAATCAAGAAATCATTAAAAGTCACATTTTCATATGCCTGTCGAAGACGAGGTCGTGTAATGCGATGTTGCGTTCTGTCCATTCATCCATTAACATTTGTTGTCCATGCGATAGCTCTAGTTTCAAGGTATGGATTGGTACCAAACTTTGAGTATACCTTAGGGACGGTATCCAACCAGTGTTTGCTGTTGAGACGTTTTAAACGATGGAAAAAAACGCTCAGCTACTACACCCATCGTTTGCACCATCGTTTTTTTTGTGTAGCAAACGATCAAAAAAACCATCACCGGAGACGGCCGAAGGTACCGCTGTCGTTCGGAAGAAAACGTCGTCGTTTGGAAGACACTGACAAAAGACGATCGCACGTGTTAAGCTGCGCATAAATACACACTGGGTGAACAGGCCGTGCCTTAGCTCTCAACTGCGCACATGTGTAACAAAATATAGCGCTATCAGCGAATGTGAAAACGGGTTTAACACAGGGGAAATAAATTACACTTTAATCGCCTTCCGCGTTTGTTTTAAAGGTTTGATTACGAGAAGTCGCTGTTTGTGTGCAAAAATTTTCTATGAAAATGACAACCATCTAGCTGTGATAATGGAAGTGTCACGTACGCAAATAAAACTGAATGGTTTAATAACACCCTCCCCATGTATGCACGGTGTAAACAATTTATTTGAATAGGCCGAAAAAGGTAATCAACAGATAACTCTGCCGATATCTTACTGATCTGAATTATGTTCAGTTATTATTTAACTTAAAGAAATACCCGTTTCAAAAATATTTAGGTTGATAAATATTTCCTTGTTATTCAGGGCGATACGGAAGTCTACCGTGGAAAAATGGTGTTCATTCGCCTGGAAATTTTCGCGATAATGCCGACACTAGGTTTTGATCCCTTTCCTTGAAAACGCATGGATGCAATAGAAATCTAAATAAATATTTTTCATCGCGAGTATTATGGGACCATGAAACTATTATATGATTTTTGTATCTTCAGCGGTTTTCTTGTAATGTTTACCGGAAAACGTGTAACACGATTTGCGGGGAATTCCACTGAAATTCGCCCACTTCAGAGCACGTTTTAATACCTCACTGGCAAATCGTGTTACACTTTTCCCAATAAATATAACATGAAAAGAGCTGAAGAGACAGAAATGATATTTATATTTTCATGATCCTATAATACTCGAGATAAAAAATGTATTTAAATATTTTATTTTATGAATGCGTTTTCAAGGAAATTGATAAAAAAAAAACTAATGTCGGTATATCGCCGAAAATTCTCGGCAAATCGACCCTGTTTCACGTTAAATAAACCAAAAAATGGAAAGGTTTCTAATATGTTATTTGGCCTGTGTACTGTATTGCAGTCCATAGGGAAAATCAACACGCGCGTTTAGCTTTAATATTTTAGAAATATCGCAATTTATTCTACGGGTCTGTCTGAAAAAAAACCCCAGCTTGTGTACGGTCAAGGAGCACACGCGTACACGCACGTGGCCTTCCATTTCGACTGCGGTTTATCCCCAGCATAGCATGGCGGGAAAATAAAGACCGGTGTAGAACACGTGTCTGTCGAAACGTTCATGGCGATATACCAGATCAGAGAGGAAAACGCTATATTCACGATCCTTCAATTCACAAGTCGAATACATTAAAATTATCCAGAAAGTTTCTAGAGCTATACTTTGATGGGTGCCATGAAAAAGAATTGTCACGGGAGAATATTTGGTGACCCTGATATTTGAACATCGCTACTTGAGAGAAAGTGGAGGTGTGAATTTCCATTGAGTCTTCATTCAAGCATTTTTAATGTTTTAGATTGAAGGGAATTTCTCGGCAATGCGCTGAGACAGATGTATTTTTTGACAACCAATCTTTTATTTGAGACTTTATCGAAACAGATCCAAATATTTGATTATCGGTGTTTTATTTATTATGGTCAACTTAACGCACTTTTATTCTACATTGCAGGTTTGTTTGCTCCATGGACATATTGAAACTAGAGGAATGACCGCCTTTTCTCCGGATAATATTATTCGCATATCCACATATTTCTTCGTTATGTTTATGTTTTGTTGTAAGATTTTAACCAATAAACATATGATTGTGCAAGAAAGTCCCATATCCCTATCCAGCAGGACTATACGTGGAAGAAACTAATTTCCGGTGAGCATATAGGTAAGAATCCTGCTTGATTAGTAAACAATATTGCCAAGCTGTCAATTTATTGTCTAGCCATAATAATAGTAAAGGGATCAGCTTTTTTGTCTGTTCTATTGGTCTACACACAGCTTGACTTTCGAGCCACGAAGGACGCAAGAGTTACTTCCGGAGGCGGCATCCACGGGCATTTGCTTTATTACTACCATAATTCAAATAAATGGACGTTCACGGGAAGTATCGCTGAAGGGATTGTTCATTTCAAAGACATTATTAAATAAAAGGCAACAAGTGTCTTTGATTTTATACTTTTTGTTTATTCACAGTTGCACATTTCCGGGACAGTTTTAATTGATCACTCCGGGCTCTAAATAAGCCATGCAGTTTTGTTCCATGAAAAATATATTTAAGTGCATTTCTGGAAGGTTGGACATATATGATCTCATCTTTAGTACTATACACATCGTCTTTCACATCCAGCTTATTTGTTTCTCACCACAACCGATACTTCATTCACTATGGAACAACATACAGGAAATCAAGGTAAGTTCACATAAATTTTATTACTGATCGTATGCATTGCATTGTTGGAATAAAATATTGTTTAAACCAATAACAAAGAGAGATCAACAAATATGCGCTATGAAGAGTAATAAATGACATGTGAGAAATTGAGGAATTAACACGGTGGGATACAGCCCATAGCAAATTAAGAAGTAATAAACAATGGTTATTTTGATTACCCACTCGAATCCCAACGGCGAAACAAGACTAGTTAATTCTTGTTAATTACATACACGATCTCTCATAACTGAGATCGACGATACCAAGTGACAAAATAATCTCTCTGTATGAAAATGTCATGCGGCGTTGCTCTAAAAGTTGTAAATGTACAACCACGGGTATCCGACTTCTATCGAAATTACAAACTTCAGATGAATAGAGTACTCATCACGTATAGATATTTGCAGATGTAACTTTAAAAGCTTACCAAACAAGGCGCGCTTCAAAAGCGCAAATTGAACAAAAACAAAATTATGAGTTACACCATTAGAAAACCGTTATCTATGGTGAATGTCTTGTAAATTTCTGCGCTTACGCATCGTCCTGAAAGAGAAAAAAATATACGCATTAGATTCTAATGTTTCACTCGACATTTATCTGTAATCAAACGTAATAATAATTGTTAAAGTAAAACTATGATCATCTCATTCCAAAAATTACAAATATTGTCCATAAAACAAATAAACGACTACCAGGTGTTAATTTTTGCTGACAAATTTTTCAATCATACAGACCTAATTCCAAACACTTTCAGATCATATTTTTCAAAATTATCTGTTGTCCACAGGTACCCAACTAGACAGGCTAAATTAAATTTATATCGCGATTTTTACTACTCTGACTTATAGTACTAAAATAAAGGGTCCCAAAATATGGAACAATTTACCCTCTCAGTTAAAATCTCACGTTTCGCTCTCATTATTCAAATCGAGGATATAATCGTATTTATTCCTGGAACATAATTAGACATCTATTCTGTTTGCCGTCTGTGGAAGTTGGAAATTAAATTTGTGTTTTTGTCTCACTATGATAGAGTTTACCGCATATTATCATCTTTGTAAATATAATAATTATTTTGGGATAAAACAAACCCCTCGGGGTTTTCATCCCGCCACTATTATATTTTGTTTACTAAACATTATTGTTATGCATGGTGAAATAAAAATCAAATCAAATCAAATCAAATGGTAATCTAGAACTGACTTTTTTGAAGCCGCCTTCCAAAATGCGCAAAGCCCGTATTCTGCAAAATACATAAGATTCGAATCGCACGTTCATAAAACGATATCATGGTTCCATAATATTTTGTTTATTAACGAATTACACCGTAACCGATTCTAAGATATAGTCAAGCAGCACACGTATAGCAAAAATCTGGAGAAAAAAAAACAACATTAATTTGTGTTCCGTTCTCCTAATCCGTTTTTCACGGCCTCAAGCGACACAGCCGTTGTTGTTGTTTTTGCGTCTGTAAAGCGGGACTACTTTCGAGCCGGTCGTTTGCCAGGAGACTTTCAATCGTTTGCTAGAAAACGTCTGCACCTTTGTTCGAGGTGTGAAAAGACGACCGGCACCCTTACCGTAGGTTGCCGGAGATTTCCGGCGATCGTCTTTATCTGACCGGCGTTTTTTAAAAAACGATCAACTCATACACCCATCGTTTGCATCGACGTTTTTTTTCATCGTTTAAAACGTCTAGCAAACGAACGTTGGATGGATACGGTCCCTTCCTCGCATGGCAAAGTGGAGCCATACATATGAGATCAATTTGTCAAAGGTCTAGGTCGCAGTCCCCCAAAACTGAATCAAGCTTAGCTGACTAAATGTGTTGGAATATTGTTGGAATATTCGAAGTTCTTTCCCCTGCATTTATATGGTATTGTCCTGTGGAGTTGTCTCCCATGTTTGAAACGCTTCATTTAGTTAAACTGTTGTGAAATAAAAACCATACATTTACTAATTTAACGGGGAGAGGAGTCCTTTATGAACTTCACACCTGTTTATTAACTCAAGAACAAAGGTTTACTTCATCACTTTCTTCTTCCTTCATGAAAAATTCTCTCATCTGAAAGGAATCCATTTGCAGGAAAACTACTATTTTCTTGTGTTTGACTATTGTCGATTTCAGTGTGGGATATGTGAGCTCTCAGCTCTTGCTTCAAGGTCAACTAGTTACCAAGAGTTAAGCTCATTTTAGTTTACATGTATCATTCAATATAAGATGTGATATATGTTACATTCTCATAAGCAAAAAATTGTAGACCTTTCTCTGAATTGGAATCAAGGCTATTAAACAACCTTGAAATTTGAACCAATGTAATTCCAGATATACGGGCGTATATTGAAGCCCCTTGGGCTCTTGTTTAGATAATTTTTACTGCACTTTTTGGAGGAAGTCTCTGAGCCCAGCCAGACAATCATGATCTTTCAGAAATTATTTGTCATGTGGCTGAAGGGTCACTGGAAGCTTGGACTATGATAACAGCATCACGAATAGATGAGGCAATTTTGCTTCTATACTGTGGACCTTCTATATAGTGAGGTGGCTTAGCGAAAAGATCGTGACACGCTGGACCAAAGCACCAAACTTGGCACATCCACCACTTGAGGCATACAGAACAATATCAGAAGGGGTGCCCTTTGATCTGGGCCGTGTGACGCCCTCTGGCCCATCTAAAGGAAAATATTATCTTTGAGAAAATAGTTGGCTTCCCAATAGCTACATAATTTTCGTTATCCTTGAAGCTAGGAAGCTGAAACTTACCACACTGTGTCTTTGGTTCCAGTGCTAACATAAAATGTAACAAAATTGAAGATGGCCTGTATGATGATGTCACAGTGACGTCATGTTATAAAAATAAGCCATTTTATTGACGATTTTTTCAAATTTTGCATTTGTGCCATTTTCTTCGCTCAAATTGCCTTGTAAATCTGTAAATAATCATCTGATGCGAAATAAAATATTATTATGCACTTTCACGTAGACAAAATACATCAATTTTGAAGAAAATACGATAAAAACACAACTTTCCAGCTACACCCCGGTTCGTCCATTCTGAATTTGCCCATGATGCTCTTCTCCGATAATTAAATGATCCTAATATGATTTGCTATATGGACACAAAGTGTCAGCTCTCAACAGTTCCGAGCATCAGAGAACAGTTTATTGGGAAGAGCGGGCGCGGGAGGGGG
>JAVTVY010052252.1:0-25018 GCA_036873755.1 Hanleya hanleyi | reverse complement strand
ACCTCATGTGAAGATTGGCCATGCAGCCCTGGAGGAAATCCCCCAGAGGGTGAGATATTATCACACCACTGCTTGTGCATTTCCTGTTTATGACAAACAGTAGGATTTAACTTGCTAGGAAGTGAGGGGTGGGGAATGTTAGCTCTCAATAAATCAGTTGACATCCTCACTTGTTGTTTTGAAATGTTTATTGTTTCCTGCTTATATTTCCAGAAGATTTGAGAATATTTCCATACCAAAGTTCTGATGAAATCGCAAAGGAATATGTATTAAAATAAATTGATAACAAATACAATGTTGGCATAACCAACATTTGCTATGATAAAAATGTGACCAGGAAAAGGAGGATAAATTATGATTAGATTTCCTATCACCATAACCATGATAACAGGCTATATTTTAATTGTCTATTTATTGCCCTTCTTTAAATTGCAAATGTCTCACACATCAATCATCTTGAGGGTCTTTTTTTCATTAATATTTATCCGCAGATCTGCAAATGAAGTATTGAACTGTTTTCAATTTTAGTATGGATTGTTTTATTTACGGCGTGTCGATTTTTTATTTTAGTAGCCAGCCAAGCCAATATTTTTCTGTCACAACAAACAATTTATTTATATATTTACTATTTTCTCAGGTTGTCTTGTCCGGTAATATAAGGATGTCTAAGATGGCACTCTCTACGATTAACCGCAGTGACCCCCGGCAGATGGTGATGGATCTGGTGTCGGTCATCTTCACCAGGGAAGAGATGGCAACTTATTCCTTGACCGGCGCAAAGTCAAATGCGAACAAGACTGGCGAATGCAAGCCGCCAATTGACCAGGAAAAAATAACCGCAATACAAGGTAATGTAGTGTAATTTCTCAATTTCTAACTCTCATGTATTATTTCTTTAATTTAGTTCTCGAAGTTAATTGCTTTGTGTGTGCAGTTACATCTACCTTTATTTGATTGTTTCAAAATATTTAAATATCCTAGTAAACCTTCTAAATCAATAACATCCAGGTTGGACCATATTATGGGGCAGAGCAGATATTCTAAGTTAGCTAGCATAGCTTTGTTTAATGAATTTGTCTTGAAGCTATTCAAAGGTTCATATGTTTGACGAAAAACACATGCAAGTATCCAATGTATTTTATCTCAAAGATCTAATGACAACAATATTGATTTTTGATACTGATTTTGTGTCTTGGATTGAATGTAAATTTTATAAGGCCAATTCTCGTGAAGCAAGTAATTGCTTGTATTCTATAAGTTGTGGTACAAGTCACACTGTGCGAATGGGGCTGTAAACAGAGATGATTCTTAACTAATTGATAAATCATGTATTTTGTAGAAGACTCTGCCAGTTATAGAAGACGACAGTGATGGGGAAGGAAGTTCGTTGCCGAAACATCAGAAACATATGCAAATGTAAGTATAAATTACATTATTGACAGTGCACCACATAATGTAACCATACTCTAGTTTTCTCCAGCACATCCACATGTAGCTTTCATTTTTCGTGTTTGCATTTTTCGTGAGTGAAATAGTCCTATAACAGTCGACCAACACAGGCCATGCATATTCATACAGCATCTGCATTTATTTAACTACAATGTAGTTACCACCTTAAATTGAGGCCTGCTATTTATATTCATGTAGATTATTACAACAGTTTTTTTTTTATTATCTTTCAGGCGGTAGTGTCTGGTAATGTATACCTGCCACGGCGAGTTGTGCAGGGCATCAACCGGAGTGATCCCCGTAAGATGACCATGGATCTGATGTCCGCTTTATTCACGAGAGCGGAGATGGCAACACACACGCTGACTGGTGTGAAGTCGAATGCCAAACCGGATGCCGAGGCGAAACCACCCATTGATCAGGACAAGATAACTGCTATACAAGGTAATTGTTCTTATCTTCGAGAATATCTCGGGATTCCTTATAGATTCTTTTATCAGATTTATGTACTGTGACAAAAACATTTTGAGCATTTAGTGTCTTATAAGACCAGATATTCAAATTAAATTGCCCCGCTATAATAAAATGCTGTAATATTTAAATAAGAAGCTAATCAAAGTAAATTTGCCTGAGTATTAAACTTGGTTACCCACAAACTTGCAGCTAGCTATTTGACTGAATATTTGATTCGGAGTTCCAAACCATTGGCAAGTTTATGCATTTCATTTCTGCCCTACAGTCCTACTTCTAAATGTCATTAAGTCATGTGCTAATTATATATTTTCTTCTACCTCTTTTGCCAGAGTACTGCCAAAAGAAGTTTCCTGGCAAGGAAAAGATCATCCGGGAAGCCATGAAGGCCAAGCTGAATGGTGAGCAGAAGTGCTACAGGAGGAGGGAGAAGCACTGAGAGACTCCCCACATAATTTATTCCCCACTCACAACACTGATATGATATCATTGTAAATATGTATATATCGTCTATATTTATGTGTATGAGTTATTAATAAAATGTCCGTATTTTGCACAAATAGTCTTCTGTTACATGTCTCACATATTATGTAATAGTACCTTTGTGTTATCTGAACATTACTGATCAGTTTCTGTCCAGTACACCGTAATTACCTGATCAGTTCTGTTTAGAGAGCATACAATGATGTTCCATGTAGTTACTGTAAGAGGTTATTCCTTTAAAAACTCAAGGACGCTGTGTATATGCCATGACTTCAGTGATATCAGGGACCAGAAGCAAGTTGACTTGATCCAATTTATTTAATGAACTCCACGATTAAAGGTCATCATTTTCAAAAGAGCACCCTGAAAATAATTATGGAATTTCGATGAAACTTCATAAATGATGCTACAGGACAGTCCTATAGGATTCAATAGGACAGTCTTATAGGATCCAATGGGACAGTCCTATAGGATTTTGCCTGTAGGACAGTCCTATAGGATTGTCCTATAAGATCCTATAGGACTGTCCTATAGGACTGTCCTATAGGCAAAATCCTAGGGGATCCTATAGGACATTTTCTTATAGGAATCCTATAGGATTTTTTGGTAAGGGGCCTGTTGGATAAACAAGATGAATGGATGATACAACACTGATTTTACATTTTTTATACATCCTCGTTAATTAATCATGTAAGACACGATATCTCCTACTATATTGGGACATGAGCACGAATGTTTGAAAATAGAAAACTCCCTGAACATCCTTCAAACCCACCGACAACTACAACATGGAAGCTGTTTAACAATGCCCGCTAATTTTTAACAAATTAACTGCTTATCCAAGTGTTTCTTATTTGCTTGGGTAATAAATTTTAACCTATTTCCACCGGATAGAAACTGTCTTGTTTATTTATACTTTGCTTGACTTGCTTGACTAATTTTTCTGAAACTCACGATATAATGATTTCATGATGATATAGCCTAATCGAAATGGACCCGTGTTTGTGGCCCTCATTGTTATGCATGGGCATGCCGTATTACATGAGCTCCTGATTACTGTATTAAAACGATACATTAGGTGGTGTTTACATTACTGGAGGCAACAAAGAACAAAACTGAATTTGCATGTTTTTATACCAGGGTTGTTTTGTCATGTTAGATAACGCATGATATGTCTTGCGTTGAGCACGAATATGTCAAAATGAATTTCCAAAACATTATTCAATCCCATTAACGACTACAATGTTGACCCGTCTGACTTCGATCAAACAAAATACACAAGGTCTGTGTCATTTTTTCCGAACGGTTATCTGCTTAGGTAATCGTTATCGACTGTTATTTCTAGATGGGAATAATATTAATTTATATTTGTTTTCATCAAAGGAAATGATGAATTTTACTCCACTCGTCAAATATCATAAAAACAGATTACGGTGAACTCACTATCCCCTTATTCCTGGGCAGGTTAAATACCCATACCACAGCCCTGAAATGCAACTATACTGCATTCGTGCCAAAGAAAAATTCGTAGTGTAATTGACCTCAGACTATTATCGATTGCACGGAACCGATCCACAGAGTTGATCTCAATTAATTACAATTCTATAGAGAATCGGAGCATTATGCAAGAGTTGAGAAAAATTGACGTCTGGGGACTAAATAGCAACCATATTACTCTACAGGAAAGCTTCCCTTGACACCTCACATTCAGACTGAGAATACGGTGGATTATCGGACGTTGCCTTTGTATCTCTGCCGCGCTTGATTGCAGAGGTTCATGTGGACAGAATGAGTATCCACATGGCCTCTAGCACCGGCTCAAGTGGAATTAGATACGCTAGCTCGGGAGCTGTGATGACAGATCAGCTCAAAGAAATAACTCATCTGATGAGCATCGAGGGCGTCAGATGGAGTAAACGTCTCAATATGGGGTAAACCTGGTAAATGCAAAAACACTCCAAAAATTAAACGGTAATGTCCGACGTCGTACGATTTAAATGTTTCACCAAAACAATAATCTACATATATTTGTCGAATTACATGTACAGAGGGCGGGCCTCGGGGACTAACAGTTCACCAGCAGAATCCTACCATAGACAGGTAATATGTCATATGAATAAGGACCCTAGACCTTTGAAAATAAAGGCTCGAGTAATGTGATATATTAATCAGGACTGTATCACCTATTTTTTTAATTAGCAGTCCCGTATGTGCTTAATGGCAAGTCCTGCGGCAGATCGTATTCAGGTGTTGATACATCTTGAATCTTGCTAGTCCTCAGGGGTTTTACTGTTTCCGCTGGACGATTTGCATAGGACGGGAGAGAGGTGGCATTTGTCACCTACAGATTCCATGGTCCCACATCGTATATCTGTTCCGAGCTCTACGGCGTGATCTGAAGACTTGGCATCATCACTGTTTGGCGTGTTAGCAAAAATATTCTATAAAATCGCCAGATATGATACAGTGAAAAAGTCAACCCACTCTTCTAACCATTATGAACAATTTATTAACACGCGTCAAATCCAGATGTCCATTGGGAGATTGCATTTCACAAGTCAGATGAGAAAAGGGACGTCTGCTTTCATACAAGTAACAATCGAATAAAACGAATAACTAAATTACAAGATGAAATTACTGTTGTTTCCATCATGAAATCAACAAAGCTACACAAATAGACATATATATATCCACGTAATTTCCAAACAGCTGACAGTATCACCCCCAATTTGAGAGACCACATAACTCGTCCACTGATATTGGCACGATAACAACCGAGATGGGAGCATCATGCCAATATCAGTGAACGAGTTTTTTTCAACTAAGGGGAGAAAGAATGTCAAAGTTTACCATATTATTTCAGCCTTTCGTTATAATTTTTGTTGATAATCACTTTGAGTAGTGCAATAAAATAGAAATAATGTTTTCAGAGGCGTGCTCAATTCTTATTTTACGCACATTTAGTGTGGGAAAGTTTATATTTTTGGGTAAGGGCGAGCCCTTGCCCTACAATATAAACTTTCCCAAACTAACTGCGTAAAATAACCATCGAGAACGCCTATGAAAACATTATTTCTTAATTTCTGAGAAATTAAAAAAATGCTTCACGAAGGATTCGATCGTGGGTAAGAAATATGATGAGTTTTATCAAATGAGTACATGTAAGGTTTCGGTGCCGATTACACATACATGAGCACGTGACTCGCATTCGCGTCGCGGAACCTACCACTCAAATGTACCGCCCAGTTGCTTTGTTGTCAATATCTTGAAAAATGAATCGAATAGCTTTGAGAGAGCATGTTTTTTTTATTGGAATGTTTTATAAAATAAAGCATCGCCAATACTGAGGGTCATGTCCATGAAAAAAAAAACAACTGCTTAATCATTTGAAGAGTAATCAACCGACTCACATCAAACGTCGAATCGAATTACGAGTACAAGATGCCCATCAGCGATGCGAAGTTTGTTGTAGAATAGAGTGAACACTTCTCCACTGTTTTCGCACGAATATGGCCGCGAGGTGTTTTCCGTACTGAACAAAGTGGCGGCATTAAAGCCTTTGAGTTGGCCAAAGATTAGCACCGACTGTACTGAACAGAACCACAGAGTTGGTGAGCTTTAGGGTCGACCATCTTTGTTACAATTCTGTAGAGAATGCCATTCAAAAAGGACACCAGATTTTTGAAAATAAAGACCCTTAGGCTAGTAATGTGACATGCTAACCAGGAATATATCACCTGTTTTCCAATTACCAGTTTATGTGCGTATTGAACTTTCCGTAGACAGGCTGTACCCATGAGCTGATATCTTTGTGGTTAACAGCTACACATCGCCGGCCATTCCCTAAGCTTTCTGGGTTATCGAATGGAGCATGGCTCAGTCCATTTAACAGTGTCTACAGCTTAAAAATGCACACGAACATATAGCTTTTCTTTGCCCCCCCCCCCCCCCCCCCAGCTCGCGTTAAATGACCTTTTTGACGCTCCACCTTCCCTTCATTATGGGATCCGTTTAATTTCAGGATGAAAAATAATTCCGGCCCCAATTCACAGCATGATGTCCACAGTAGCCCCAATAAAGTCCTGACTAAATTTCAAGACATTTGGGCGAAAACTGTGGCCGTACCAACCGGACATACTATAATTTTTAGTAACCGCCACTGTTTGTACGATAAAGGTTACGTCTTCTCGCAGCTCTACCAGCTGAAAATCAGCAATCGACCGCGATCCATTGAATATGTGCGCTGTAAAAGGTTCAGTCTAATTGGTGTGACGACGTGCATCTCCACGGCTCGCATTCCCCATGATACGTCGTCGTAGATGCTATTTATATAGTCTGCAAACCTACAATCCTAGCGACATAAAGTTCAAGTGTGCACAGGACAGGCAATGTCTACATGCAATAAAACTTTAAAGGAATAGTAAACTCTGCATAAACTCGTGCTCGGCACGACAGAATTATGCTATCAGATTCCAAAAACACGGGAAAAATTAGCAAAATTCTATAGCTGAGTAAACACCGATTTATCGTTCAAACTTTTACACGTCATGACCTGCGACATGTTCGAACGAGTGTGACGTTTGATGGGCCATACTTTTTTTTATGTAGATGGCGCTGCGACAAAAATCACGTTGTCATCCGGGCTCTATCCCATAAGGTAAAGCATTAAACAACAACAACGGCAGCATTAGTAGCGTTTCTTCTACTGCTATCGGGTGATGTGGCCGGATATTCCTGCCCCAGAAAGAGAGCTCGTGAAATCATATGCAAAATGCCACATGTCAACAATTCGACATTCATATATCACGATCCTCATAATCGTCTCGGAGCGTAAAGAAAGGTCCAAAGATCTGTCAAAAGCCATCGACACAATAATTCACAATTGGTCTCCATGTTATTAGCTACACTGCCTACAGCACAACTATGTCACAGGAATAATGTCAGGTGATATTTCAAGGATTTTCATTGGCTAGCGGCTCTCAAGCTTGTTATAATGGCGATCTCCACGGATTCTTGATCTGGGCAATAGCTCTGATGTTCAAAATGTTCTCATTCACTTGGAATTACTAGAAAAGCTATTTGTTTTGTTCTTCGAATACTAATGACATTGTTCTTTCGATATTAGTAAGCATCGCCTTTGGGTTTTCTATTCCTTTAAGGAAGTGGAGGACGTTTATTTGTAGATTTTTATTTTTTGTTTAAATTTCAGTATTTATTCATCCGGTTAATACATGTAGATAATAATAAATGAAAAAATTGAGGGGCACCATATTCGTTATGAAAATATGACAGTAACATGTACCCATAACACTGAATACATAGACTTTTAGCTGTACAATACTAAAAACTAAATCTAGTTATTTTTGAATATGTATTAAAACGGTGGGTCACCATGCTTTCTTAGAAAATAGTTGTATAACAGATAAACTGAGCCTTTCCAGTCCTATGTCCAGGGGGGATTGAGGGTGGGGAATCAAGGTGGGGCTGAAGAATATTTTTGGAGGGTCATATATAAAACGTTGATAAGTTTGTCGTTTCGTTGAAAATCAATATGGAGAATTTTGGGATGTACCACGAGAATAATTCAACCTCATGAGCACTTTGCGCTCTCCAACGTTGAATCTAAAATGTCGACTTTTTGTGCATGCCTACTGCTTCATCAAACCGCCAGTAATACGCATAAATGGTTTTATTGTGTCAGATAAAAAAGCATTGTTGTGTTAAATAGCCCTATTTTGTATATTATGATCTTATTTTGAGCTGTCTGTACACTTTTGCTAAGAAATTCAGCCTGTTGTGAAAAATTCGACAAATGAGCATGTTTTAGCGCTATAAGCGCATGGAAATAAACGTCCAATTTTCACGTCAATCTTTGATCTCCAGAGTCCATGTGACCTGAAGTATTCTGCTCTTCAAGTTGCAGTAGAGAACATTTGCGTATGCCAATCCCAATCAGCCTATCGGATGCAGGAGACACCCATATGGCAAACGAACATTCGCAAGCCCCGATTCAAACTTTCACTGAGGGTTTCCCTGAATCAGATAGATCTATACTGGGACAGAGATATACATTACCCTCACAACCTCGACTGTGGTGCGGTGAGATGACGTTGGGGTTCGGTGAGAGGGTGGGGGAGTGACAGGGGTGTCGTGGATAATACAAGGTTGGATTAAATTTGATACCGTATCATTAGTTTCAATTGTCGGCTGTTGCGGAATATAGCAAATTTCCTGTTTACGAGTACCGACTAGAGTCGTATCGGGACGTGACCTTCGCAATAATTGATGGTGAAGTGAAAATTTCATCGGGTCGAGTAATCATTAAACACGATGTGCTTAAATTAGTCCAATTTACTGCCATTGTCCTCAGATGATAGTTTGAGCAAAAAAACTATTCATCCGGATTACATTGTTGTGAGCGGCAAATCCTGACAGACCGTCTATGGCTTCTCTAAGCGCTTCAAACGATATGTCGTCGGTGATTAATGCTCATCTTATGAAGAAGACCCACAAGTTCCTTTACATCAGTAACAGATGAAGCCTTTGGGCTAGGTTGGTTAGGTGCATCACCGAGAAAGCTACAACGCTTTTACTTCGTATCTGGCGTATTGGGGTAAATAGCCGGCAAAGTGAAAAATACAAAATTTGTGTGACACGCGCAAGTATATGTGTCTTCAATTTATGTATGGTCACGGAGAAGAAAGGATAGCATTAAAACAGTCGTATTTATATTCGAATATCAATCAGTAACACCCCTAGGTCGCCTTGGTACGTGTATGGTTCGCGGGTTATGTAAGAAGTATTGACGTCTCAAAAGCAATCGAATGACTTCACAGGAAAGACTCCACAGGCACCCCAAATTCAAACTGAAATACGGGAAAAAATATATCATGTTTCTTTGGGCTTTCATTCCTCTTTGGAGAATAGTCACCACGTGAGTGCATCATGCTATTGAAAGTGGCATTGTTTGGTGACTTGTAAACATGGCGGAGAATGGAGCCGGGTCTCACAGCTAATTGTTCAGAATACGAACTTGCATTCAATAGCTAAATACTCCCTCGTTTAGGCGTTTTTTAACTATCTGGCGGTCAAATATTTCATAATTTCCCGAACAGATGACTTTATAGGTCTCGTGAGGGCACAAATGACTAGATAGGGCTCGTGATTGGGCTCATTTGATCATCGCAATGAAATGTTTGTATCTACTACCGCTCAAGCCGGTGATAGGTGCCGTGTGGTCAAGTCATTATGATTATGCAAATTGGCTTAAATAGGTTCTGATACGATAAGTTAGAGATTATACGCCTAGTGCATTTGACTAATATGTGCATTTCAGTGCAGCGCCATCTCTACCGAAGTGGTTTATTGACACTGATTTTTTTTCACAGAGAGGGAGAAAACGTGTTTTTATGACCACATGATGACCGGTATGTGCAGCGCCATCTCTACAGAAGTGATTTATTGACACTGATCTTCGTTCACAGAGAAAGAGAAAACGTGTTTTTATGACCACATGATGACCGGTATGACCCTTTGCTCCTAGATTTTTTCACGTTCATGACTTTATTTTGGAATGATTTGTTCATACCCAGGTCTTCACAAATTGAGTTATCATGGCGTGTGGAAGATTATATCATCACTTTTGTGTAATCTTCATGTGATTTAGAACTGCCATACGATAACGCAGCGAAATCGTATATGCAGTTGTCTCTGGGTTCAAACGACTCCTTGTCAGTACGTCGGCAGCGCTTTCCGTCATCCTTTTAATGCTGCGTTTAATTTCACTGGCTTACTTTGAAAAAAAGAACAAAAGGTTTGTAAATTGGGAATCGCGTATCAATATTAGATCCGTTTTATAAGACTTCCATCCTTCCGGTCATTGTAAATACATTTATATAACTTCATCACATATTAACTGTCCGCAATTCAGATTAACTCTATCCGGTCTGGGCGATTTTGGGTGTACCGCAGCATGGGGGGAGGGGAGTGCCCCCTATAGATTTTTGCTAGAGCACTGAAACTCACCACTCTATATCTCTGGGTCAGGCTCTACTAAATGCAAAATGGTGGTCGCCATGATGACGTCAGAACGATGTAATTTTCAAAAAGCATTATTTGGACGATTTTTTAATTTTTTTAATTTATGTATCTGACAAATAATAATCTGATGAAAAATGAAATAATATAGTTTACCCAAACTGCCCCCAGGCCGGGTAGGGTTAAACTAAGATGACCGTATTTCAGAATAAGAATAATATGGAATAATATCAATAACATTGTGTGTCAAATAATATACAAAACTGTATACGGACAAAGGATCATTACCCACAAAAGGCACCGGGGATACATATAGAGAACGTTATATTTAGTTCAATGTGCAACGCGGTGCAGGTAGAATGTTATACGAGGAATCACAACACACCCTGCAAGAGACACCGGAGCTGAAATTTACTTTCGTCGTAACAATATTTCTGAAGAAAATTATGGTGACCGGAACCAAATCTCAACCCGTATACATACCCTCCTGAATTGTTTTTATCGAGCGAAGATCTGTTTAGTCGGGTAAGGGAGGATTGCATCTTGGGTTATTTGAGAGAAATCGGGCTGTTACATAAGTTTTAATGTGTGTATGTTTTAATGCGTTGGATTACTAAGTTAGTGACTTGAGTTCTTAGAATAATTTTGTTTGATCGTCGCTATATAGCTGAAATATTGCTGAACGCGACATTAAACCTTAATTCTCTCTCTCTCTCCACTATATCATAACAAGAAGTAGCATATCTCTGAGCACTACACCATGTACATATAGTATACAGCTAATAATATACCATCTCCACTCAAGAAAAACACTCCGGATACTTACTGAAAGAGCAAACATGACGTCACTCCAGCACACAAGACTATTATGTAGACTGATAATCGATGCCTCACATAACGTTCTATTGTCTAGGGTTATTGTCTATGTACGACCAACATCCTCTGGACAGATATCCATTCTCCTTCCCACTTGTGCCATCGATCCGTTCATGCAGACTGAATCTGACCTTTAAGTAGGAAACAATAGATACGCATACTTCCAATGAATTAGTCCGTATCTACAAACCTGCTTAGAAAGTATATCTTTTACCATGCGTTATGTGTCTAAGTATAGTCGGGTTTCCGATTATTGATCTAAGGAAATAACGAGAGGATACAGGCTGGCAGCAACAAGAGCGTTTCATCGCATCTAATGACAACACAACCCAGAGTTTAGGCGTCAGCTCTGATGTTCCATAAACAAATGTTGTCCATAAAGATTGTTCGTGTCCATCTCATCTGTATGTTGGATGGATGGCTCAGCCCCATGTCAAAATATCATTTCCATAATTGAATTCTGCTGAATTTCAATTCGTCCTGGCTTTATGGCTTCCATGCTGCGACAAAATTGAATGGCAAATTACTTCGAGTGGTCATGGATATGTAGCAGGTTTGGTCCACTGAAGATAACTGCACAAAACAACAACAACCGGAACCGAAACTGACCAAGATTCATCATAAATAAACAAGTTCATTGGGACTGATTTTCAGAAAGTGCTTACATTCAAATGATCCGCACATCTCCTCAATCTTGTTTCGTGGTAGTTTTGTCTTTCCCTATCCATATGCCGATAATTTCACAACATAACCCTTTAAGAAGCTGTCTACAAGATCATAACCATTCAACTCAACACATTAGTGCAACAACTTATGTCGCAAATATCCGTGTTTAGCTGTTGGCTGTGGAGGCAATGCAATCTGGGTGTTTACATCGTGTGCCATTTGATGACAAAGATATATTTTCGTCCAGTTTTTCATCCAGATTTGGAACGGTGGAAAGAAATTGTCGAAATTCAGATCCTTTTTCGTAGCTTTAATCTTCACAACATCTTAATCTCATGAATTCTGGGAAGCAGACAATCGTAGTTTATACACAACACTTTCAGAAATCGAACGACACCTCAACATCTACGTTTTTTTTTATAAAATGGTGAACATTTCCATACCCTATCTCCAAAATAAAAATATCTGCAATGTAGAGTGGATGGATGGTTCGAAAGGGCCTTTATTCGTTTTGAAATTCAGTTGAGGTGGGAAAAGTCCATGCAGATGCAACAGCGGTAGATTCAATACCTAATGCTCTACACTTCACAACTATAATCAAGTTGCCTCTCTGAAAGTTATGGTTGAATTGACGTCACGCCGAACAGATAGGACGCTGATGGATTCACGATTATTCGAAATTTCTAATAGTTAGAATTGAAAGCTTGACGCTATATAATACTTCAGCTTTCTTTAGTTTCACGTTAACCCTACCTGGTCTGGATGAGGGCACTTTCCGCCTCGTGTTGTTGTTTTTTTCCGCTCCTCTCTCCGAAACGAGAAAAAAAACTTGAGAGCTGGCATTCTGTAACTTTGCAGTGTGTCATATTGGGGTCATTTTGAACCTATTTGTATCACACCACAAGCAGAAGATCATGGGTGAATTCAAAACGGCGTCGATGTGAAGTACCAGAAAAGTGATGTTTTAGTCATTTTTCTTCAAAAGAATTTGCGAGGAGAAGTGGGCAAAATCTAATTAAATTCACATCAGATTGTTATTTAATAATTTATCATGCAGTTTTTTCGAAGAAAACACAAAAAAAATCGAAAAATCTGAACGTAAAATCGTCCGAAATGCCTTTTTTGAAAATGACGTCACTTTGACTTCATCATGGCGGCCATCTTTTTTTTTCATTTTTCAGTACAGTTACACCAAAAGATATAATGTCGTAAGTTTCAACACTCTAACATTAGGGATGGAGAAAATATGCAGGGGAACTTTCCATCCCCGCCCCCCCCTCATTTCAGGCTGCTGTACACCCCAAAACGCCCAGGCCAGATACACACCTAAATTCCCCGCTGTTGAAAACATTTTGCCCAGAGCGGTATGGTACCGTGGCGGTGACTACATCTTCACGGTAATGGTACCATAGCGTTACCGAAGTAGAAACACGACCACCGACGGTTCGCTACGGTACCTCTATGCTACCGTCACGGTGAAGACGTAGTCACCGCGACTGTACCATACCGCTCCGGACACAATGTTTTCACTGGAGGGGGAACTTGCGTGTGTAGGATTAACTGGTAACTCATAATCTCAGTTCTATTACAAACTGTATTTACTCCTTCCTTGTAAGAAGTGTGGTTAACAGTATGTTGGCAAGACCAACCAAAGACGAATGGTCACAGAAAAATCCGTTATGAGCATTTGTCTGAACCTGACCATGGCTAGAACAAATTTATCATAGACTTCGTCTACCCAGTGTTTCCATATGGTTTAAATGATGGTGTAAAGGGTTCGGCAATATTACAAACTGTCGTTCAAATATAATCAATATTTTCCCCAGCTATTTAAAGCCCACCAACGGGGACATCGCAGCCAAGGTTGGAGAAAGTTTAACAGTGCTTTGATTCACATTACTTTAAATTACTTAGTGAGCTTAACTGACTCACCCAGCTGTATACATAGTTTACGTACAGTCCTGTATGCGTGACCGCTGAGAGTTTTAAATCCTATTGCCAAGGATACACATCGATCTGTGTCTTCAGGAAATATAATACCACCCACAATTACTAACGTTTGGCAAGATATAACGTATTTTCGATTGTATCGCCCAGTAAACATAATCGAAACAACCCAAGACCGGTTTACTTGAAACTCATCTACTTGAATAAAGGACAGGACATATTTACCACGAATCCTTGTTTGTTTTAAACTGATTTATTGTACCATAAATGTACACGGGATTGGGGTCAAGTTGTAGGCAACTTATTCATCCCTCGCCCTACAAATGAATATAAATACAGGAGTTTGAATAATTCGAATCGAATCCTTGTTCCAGAGGTACGCAACACTGTACCAAAATATTTCAAGTTCACAGAACCCTCTTGCATTCGATGTTTGTATACTAAATTTATAGTCACGAAAATTTACAATTACTTTATAATAATGCTGTCAAGGATTTTGACTGAAACTCAATGTGAATCTTCGTACTTCATCTATACGCCATGCAAACATATTGTGACTGGTAGCCTTGATGTAGTGTGTGGCGTAGACATTAAGACAATCCTGACGAAGGGACCTGAATATAGAGAGCAGAGAAGAATAAACCTGAAGGCCGACCGGAAGATAGCCCTGACTGCACTGGGACATTTGCCATTGAGTGTTTAAAGCGAGATAAAATGGACCTACAATACTGGTTGACTGGCTGAACCTCACCAAGAATAAGGTCGTTAAAGCGGTCCGTCATATTGACAGAAGTATCTTTCCCCAAGCAAAACAAGTACCCAGAAAACTCAATTCGAAGAACTTCTACAAATTTCCAATGGTAAATTCGTCATAGTCCCAGCAGATAAAGATCCAACTGGTGTTATATTCATATGTTATTATTACTATTACAGGCTGGTTCTAGAAGCTGCACCTCCAAGCTTCTTTCAACGAGGGCCCTTCGCGCGTTAAAAACGGTTTGGGAAAGGTAGTGCCACTATTCCTAAAAACTCTGACGTTGAATGTTTGTCTATATTGAAAACATCACAATGTCTTACGAAAGAACTTGATGCGAAAGGACACAACCCGTATATACATGTATCCACATGGGATTTCTCGACTCTCTGCACTACAATCCCTCATCAGAACCATACCGAACGCCTTAGTTCATTGACAGTTTCGGTGTTCAAGAAAACTGATCGTGGATATATTAATGTCATAAGCCATAACACATTGTTTGCCTCTACTACCTGCAATGGATCCCATTCATGTGTTGATAAACCATCGCTACAAAACTAAAATCCTATACCTTATCCTCGTTATACGTCTATCTACACTTTTTTGTTAACCTTGTTAACAAAGTTGCTTGAATTTCTCATTAATAACATCGATATGAAATTTGGCAACACCATATATCAGCAGCATATAGGCATTCTTGGGAGTATTAATTGTGCACCCCTTTTCGCTGACCTATATCTGTTCCTTTGTGAATACGACCAGTATGGAGACGCATTCAAGAACCGATCATGTCAAAGTCCCTTCCGCCTCTTTCACAAAACTCTATATGGACGATCTTCTCGCTGTGGAGAATCCGTATATAAATGACGCTGTGAAGGATGTATATCCATCTTCACTGGATATGGAGAAAACTACAGATAGCCCCAATTACAAGCGTCTAATCCGTTATCCATAATTCAGCCGTCGTCCATTAGAGAATATCCGCGTCCCCGCGTCCATAATCCAAAGACCTATTCCATATTCCATATAACAGTATTAGCCCCAAATTCAAAAAGACAATCACAGTATACATAAACATAGGCTTGTTTCCTGCAAGAGAGAAGCGGTCAACAGTTTTCAATGATGTCGGCAAGACATCATAATGTTCCAAAATATCAAATCCGTATCGCTGATCAGTATTCTTAATCCATAATATTCGTTGTAAAGTCGTCATCGAAAGAATGATGTATCTCAGTCACGCTTTGATTGTGACTGTTCATATGAGTACCATGAGGATCTTGAAGTACATGGGCTCATACGGCCCCTAGCCCCGGGTTAAGCGGAATTAGACACGTTACGAAACGTAGCGCCATAGATCTTGCACGCTACGTTCGTATTTTGCTATCAGCATGCGATATGTATCGCCAAATTTGAGAAACTTTGAGTGGAGGCGCTTGGTGGAATAGCCCTATTTTATAAGTTTCTGCAACAATGTTTTGTGACGTTGATTAAAATCATCACATCTAACACAGGATCTAGCAAATGCTACTAAGCGAGATATGTATACGCCATATGCAGGTCCCACTGGAATATTACTGTCCAGAAAGGGATAGTTTACGATATCGAAATTGTAATCATCTCTTTTGTCATAGAGTCGACGCCAGAGAATGCCCGCTTCACTTTTATAGAGATATAGATCTAAATATGAGTGAGTGAGTGAGTAGTAGGGTTTAACGTCGTTTTCAACCTTGTTTCAGTCATATCACGACTCTGCCCACATGTGCCAGAACACGAGAGTGCTCACAGTTCCTATTACCCTGGACACTGATCAGCCCAGCCAGTACAGCACCCGGTCACCCAAACAAGTATTGACCGAGCTTAACGTTGCTTAACTTCGGTGATCTGACGAGAACCGGTGTGTCTAAATATGATGTGCCTGTAGGGCTGTCTGTAGTTTCCTTCAAATCCAGTGAAGGTGGATATATATCCTTCACTGCGTCATTTATATAGCGATTATCCACAGCGAGAAGATCGTCTATATAGCGTTTGGTGAATGAGAAAGAACGGGCTTTGAATGGATCGATTTTTGAAAGCGCCTGCATATAGTCATATTCATAAGAGAACAGATACAGGTCAGCCAACAGGGGTGCACAATTAGTACCCATTGGAATACCTATATGCTGCTGATATTGTGTTGCCAAATTTCACATAGATATTTTTAATGAGAAATTCAAGCAACTCTATAAACAAAGAAACATCCCATGAATGATATCTCTTGTATGTAGTAGAGCTAAAGAATGCTTTATAGCTTCCGACATTAATATATCTATGATCAGTTTTCTTGAACACAGATACTATTAATGAACTTAGACGGTCAATAAGGTCCTGATGAGGGATTGTAGTATAGAGAGTCGAGAAATCCCATGTGGATACATGTCTGTACGGTATGTAACCTTTAGCATCAAGTTCTTTCGTAAGACATTTTGAGTTTTTCAATATCCACATACATTCAACGCCAGAGTGCTTAGAAATAGTGGCGCAATACCTTTCCCAAAATGCTTTTACCTCCTGAAGGCCCTCGTCAATAGGGTTGAAAGAAGCTTGGTGGTGCAGCTTCTAGAACCAGCTATGAATCTAGCTTTGTATGGTGATTTATGCATTTTGGGAGTCCAGTATAGTTTTGGTATGTCGTTATGATTGGTTGGAAGACAAATACCTCTTTCTCTGAGAAACTTTTTGTGATTGTTAAATAAATGTTCCAGAGTAAATGCAGTTTGGGAGTAAGTAGACGTATTTGATGAAGATATGTCTACACTCAATTCTTTAACCAGCACCTGGTAATAGTAATATTTACATATGAATATTATATTATTCGGAGCTTTGTCTGCTGGGACTATGACGAATTTACTCTTGAGATTTGCTAGAACTTCTTGCGAATTGAGGTTTCTCAGTACTTGTTTTGCTTGGGGAAGAGTACTTCTGTTAATATGGCGGATTGTTTCAACGACCTTGCTCTTGGTGTCACATCAGACACAGGGACTTTAGGCATATCTCTATAAAAACGAATCGAACCTTCTCTCCCTCGTCGGCTTTACGGCAAAGGAGATGATTAGAATTTCGAAATCGTAAACTATTCCTTTCTGGACAGCAATATTCCAGTGGAACCTGCATATGGCGTATACAGTTCTCCCCTAGTAGCATTTGCTAGATAAGACGATGTTAAATCAACGTCACGAAACATTAGTGCAGGAACTTATAACACAGGACTATATCATCAGGTCCCTCCACGCAAGTTTTCTCAAATTTGGTGATACATATCGCATGCTGATAGAAAAATACGAATATAGCGTGCAAGATCTATGGCGTTACGTTTCGCAACTTGTGTCTACTTCCGCTTAACCCTGGGCTAGGGTCTATATAAACCCATGTATTTCAAGATATTGTGTTCATATGAACAGATACGATCAAAGCGTGACTGAAATACATCCTACTCTAGATAACGACTTTAACGAGACACCTATGAATTAAGAATACTAAGTAGCAATACAGATGTGGTATTTTCGGATCATCATGACATCCTGCGGCTTTAGTGAAAACCGTTGACAGCTTTTTGTCTTCCAGGAAACTGGTCAATTTTTATGTGTACTGTTATTTGTTTTGTTTTTTCAAGTTTGTACTAATGCTGTTATACGAATTAGGTCTTTGGATTATGGACGCGGAAATCTTTACTGGACGACGGCTGAATACTGAATGATGGACTAGACGCTTGCACGACAATTTGTTATCCTGCGCAACATGCAGGTATATGGAAATTAGAAAGTACTATGTTTACTATGGCAATATCCACCATACCACTTTTTTGATGCTGGCGTGGAACTCCCTTCGGCAGCTGCATACTATCGTATATAAGGAATGAACACGCCTCTAACCAGAAACAGTACTTATAAGTCACTTGTTCCAATACTGGGTTTCTTTAAAGAACGGACGTGAATGACAAGAGCCCTTCAATGCCCATACAAACATGCCCAATTGTTCGGACGATGTAATTGATTATGGAGGAGGGATGGCTGTGAATGTCTGGAATGAGAGGATCCCAAATAACCCGATCAAGTGATGGTAACCCACTCGAGAGTGGGAATTTACACCCCTTGAAAAGGGTTGTTTTCTGGGATAAAAATTCCCACTCGAGAGAACGAAAATACATCCCGATTGAGCCGCCAGGCAAGTTTGGGATGCATTTTCCTTCTCAAGAGTGAGAATTTACACTCCTTGATCAAGTTAATATGGGAATCATTATTGTAGTCAGTATTTTAGTAAAAATATCAACGACACACCGAGAGGAAGTACAGAATATACCGGAATGAACTAAACCATACTCTTCGTGTTTATAAAAAAATATTTTGAAGACAAATACAATGAGAGTAACAACGACATTAAAGCTACATGGAAAATTCTGAATGAAATACTCAATCGACGTAAATCCGCAAAAGTATCAAAATACCTTAATGTAAATGGTAATGAAATATATAATAATTACGAAATTGCTTCCAGATCTAATGAATACTAATAGGTTAACCGGAAGACTATACTGTGAGGTCATGTGACTCTGTCAGTATGTCGGCATCTCTTCCCACTTCCCTTATATGTGTTGTAATTTTTATCTGTATATGGCGAGATTCTGCTGGTGGACGTTTCGTCCCCGAGGCCCGCCCCCTGTACAGACCTTTTGGTCTTTGATATATGTTGGCTTTTGTGGGAAGTTGATGCTGGGTCGACATCGGACCTTACAGACTAGTCTTTTGTGTTAAATGCCGTCATTTTCATCTGACGACGATACAGCTCACCAATTTCCAGTGTACGAGTTGTCACAGCGAAACAGCTCACCAATTACCAATATACGAGTTGTCAGAGCATTTCCATCATAGCTCTCTAGATTTGTATCTAATACCGCTTATGCCGTTGCTAGGGGCCGTGTGGTCATATCATCCAAGTTGCCACATGAACAGGTACAATAAAAGCGTACCTGAGATACAACTCATATCACGAATCGTTAGATTCTTGGTATGTGCTTTAGAATAGGTTAACCGGAAGACTATACTGTGCGGTCATTTGACTCTGTCAGTATGTCGGCACCTCTTCCCACTTCCCTTATATGTGTTGTAAGTGGTACAGTTGCCGCGAACCTCGATTCACAAATCCCAGATACTGGACAAAAATTTATCTCGGTACGCCTACTACAGAACATTTTCAGTTTCCACAAGTCACAGCTGACGATGTACAAAAACTATCATGAGTTTGAAGTCCGCTGCACCTGGCTTGGACGGTGTTCGAATACCAATAGTAAAATTGGTATCGAATTATATTTCTGCTCTTCTCTCGAATATCTGCAATATATCATTCAACTCTGGAATAGTACCAACTCTCTATAAATCTGCTAAAGTAACACCCATTTTTAAATCGGGTGACATTAATATACTGTCTGCCTATAGACCAATGTCTGTTTTGCCATGTTTCAGTACAATACTTGAGAAAGTTGCTGTTAACAGGATGATTGAATTCCTGGAGTCACATGAACTTATTTCACATGAACTTATTTCTGATGTATGCAGTGTTAGTGATCGATTCAAAATTATCCTCTTTGCGGATGATACTAGTGTTGTGTTTTCATCCAAAGAACTCTCAGAAGTATTTCGTATAATGACACAGGAACTAGAAAAATATTCACTGTTGGTTTTCTTGTAATCGCCTGTCGCTGAATACTGGAAAAACCAAATAGATTAATTAAGCCGAACAACAATATTCGTCCTTCCAATATGCCACACCTTTTTATTTCGGGAACAGGAATAGAAGCCATTCATCAGTTTAAATTCTTAGGCCTCAATTTTAATGACCGGTTGAACTGGAAAACTCATATAAACTACATATATAACAAAGTATCACGAAATATAGGAATTATAAATTTTATTAAAAACTCTATAATCAAGAAAATATTGTATATTTTATACTTTTCTATGATATTTCCATACTTATCTTACTGTAATTCCATCTGAGGCAACACTTATACTACTCACCTGAATACACTATTATTATTACAAAAACGAGCTGTAAGAACAATAACTTTATCCATATCTTTGTGCACAATCCGATCCTGAAGTGGCGATATTTGTCGAAACAACATTTCCATTGCACAGATTGTTTGGTTCTATATTTTGAGACAGTTTGGCTGCATGCATTGTTGATAGACCCTTTTCATGCAGTTTATCTGTTGCGACTTGTAGCTATACTAACATGCATACATGTACGATTTGTAAGACTAGCACTCCTGTTCCGTGTAATGGGTAAACCATTGTTGCCAGTGTTTTAGAATCTCAAGTTTTATTATATAGCTGTTTAAGGTTACGGCTAGCTCGACATGTACCGTGTACCAGCTACTCTATTTGCACGGACAATATAGGGTATCTGTTTCAATGTATATCAGGCTACTCGAATTACACCTCTGAGCTCATGGTATATTGAGACGTTACGGTAATTTTCAGCCAGCGTCTTACATGACGGAATTCATTGTTATGGTGTACATTCCTTACAAGTACCATAAAATCACGTCAGATCATTATGTTTAATTGATATCGGTCGGTGATAGCTGGTGCATGTGAAAGTCGATGCATACTTTGTATTCACGCGCTTATTTACGCGAGGAAGGTTAACGTTCTCATTAATGGTTATACGTGAGAATGGCCAAATATGAATTAAGTTTTTTGGAATCGATCGGAAACGAGTAAAACGGGGCTATATCATCAAGCGCCTCCATTCGAAATTTCTCAAATTTGGCGATACATATCGCAAGCTGATATCAAAATACGAACGTAGCGTGCAAGATCTATGGCGGTACGTTTCGTGACTTGTGTCTAATTCGGCTTAACCCGGGGCTAGAGACCGTATGAACCATATATTTCAAGATTATCGTAGTGTTCATATGAACAGTAACATCATATTCTAGATAACGTCTTTGCAGCGCATATCATATGGATTGAGAATACTGATCAGCGATACGGATTTGATATTTTTGAAACATCATGATGTCTTGCTGGCATCATTGAAAACTGCTGACCGCTTCTGACTTCCAGGAATCAGCCTAGTTTTATGTATATTATGATTTATCTTTTTAATTTCGTGCTAATGATATTATATGGATTAGGTCTTTGGATTATGGACCCGGCATGGACCCATTCTTTAATGGACGACGACTGAATATTGTATATTAAACCTCTCGAATGAATTCCAGGCAGTGTGGGCGGAGACAGAGATGTGTGAGAGGGCTTGGTAGTAAGACCAGCTATTGTACACAGTGTACCGTGGAATTCGCCTGTGTTAAGAGATGTCCCATGTCCTGATGACACTCTATCAAGTCATGCTGAAAATGATGAAGCTGGTGGTGGTGTTTATCCTGGTAAAGTACGCTCAGTGGCTGCAGTTATACCCGTGTGTGACGCGGATGCAGGAAGTGAATTTAGGCAGGCATTTGATGGATAGTGTCGTCAGGACCGGTACAGCAGTTAGTGAAACTGGAACACAGATATGCGGTTTTCAAGGTGTGGTGGGATGCTGTGAACAAGGCAATGAATTAATTTCTTCATGACTCCATACAGTTCGCGTTGAAGTAATAATATTCTTGTATGCTTGGGATATCAAGTTCATGATTTCGGAATAATAGACTTTGAACAATGCCAATTCAGATTTAAGGTTTTCAATGTCATGATAAGACTGCAGACAATATTTGGGCGTATATGATGGACATTTATTGAACTGGATTTCTGAAATATGGTTATCGGAAAAGCAAATGATTGATGTTGAACCATGGAACGTATTAGTAGGATAACTGCTGAGTTATTATTCGTATTCTTAGATTCAGTATGATTGCTATATTGTTGGTTTCACATAGTTTATCAATGTTTAGTTAGTGACAATACTACCAGATCTGACTGTCTCGCAGAGACCGGAAAATGGGTAATATCTTCTGGTATACATAGATACAAGACAATGTGTATTAAAACCATCACTGTTTGGAATTTAAGTGTGTGTATTTTAATAGTAGTCAGTAGTTATCTCTTCAACAATTTTTATTGTTGATATCTTGTAGAACAAACTGAACTCTACAAAATGACCACTATAACTCCATGGTATCGATAATCTATCACGCTTGAAAAAAACTCCACAACCATTGTTTCATATACCGGGCCTCAATTACATTGTATTCGCGTTCACTAGGTTTTTGCGGCTTTTCTGTCAGCAATTTCACTGACCATGGAATGTAAGCGACACTCCCACGGACCGCCAGTTATTACTTCCCCATATCAATGCACTTTGTGCCCGTGAGCATGAATACATTATGAAGTTTCCGTATGTAATTAAGGACCGGTACATGAAATAACTGTGCTTGAGTATTATAAGAAGAGAATTACAACGTTATTTCAAGCGCAATACATGATCGATATCACGGAACAATGGTAGATTTCTGTAGAGTGAAGCTTGCTCTACGCGAGGCAACACAGAAAATTTATGCAGATTATTCAATTGATTTTTGACAATCGTCAAAGTAGACGACCAATTGTAATGGACAGACTTTAGATGAATGGCCAATTCGGTGTCAAATGCTAACAATTATATGCAACATTAAAAGGGCAGTGGAAAGCGATACCGGAGTACTGACAAAAAGTCACATAATCCCACGGACACTCTATACTGACTGCATATTCTAGCCCATTCACAAAGCCCATTGGTGTCAGGACTGCTTCCTTAGCGGCAATGTTTTCATGTTTGCCCAAAAATGTTGATGGAGAGGGGCATTAGCTATATTTCAAATAATTTCAGACGATGTTTCAAGTTGACGGTTATGCAAACTGGGCTAGAATAGCGTAATGTATAACCAGTTTATGATGTGGTCGAGCTCGACTATGACAAACATTTACTTTGAGATAATACGAATACATCGAGCTAGATAAATATGACAGATGACAGACATAACCCGAATCATCGTTATATAAGATATTGGGTGGTTGGTTGGTTCATTTGAACCACGAGAATATAACGTTAGAAACCAGTATATTTTTGCAAGTTACGTATGAAACAAAAACAAAAGTACAATTTCACAGCGTACCATTTTGTCTCTGTGAACCGCAATATTTATATATTGTACGTGGTCAAGAATGTCAAAAGGAATGAAAATAAAGATCATGGAGAATGTTATCTTCATTCTAGTATTTTCTGTTGATAACTCAGTCCCTTGGGAAATAGCTATTTTACCTTCATAAGATCGATTCGGTTCATTTTGGCACTGTCTCTGTGAAGTAACGTTTAAAAATCATTGAATCACACACCCTGCATACCAAACGGCTGCTTCAACTTCCGCCGGAGGGTCAACTTCCGCCGGAGGGAAGATCGTGCAAAATGGTAGGACAACTTGTTGGTTTTTACGTTGATATGTCAGAACCATACCCTATCAACAATATCAAATTGTCTCAATCGTTAGATGGTACGTTTATTTAACTAGCTGACGTGTTTTTGAGAACGGGATAATTATAAATAGACAATTACATCCATTAGAAGCCGAATCTAGAAACCTTTCTTAGAAAAAACTACATCAAATATGCATTTTATCTAATTAATCAAGAATATACCTACGATCGTTATGTAAAACGAGGTTGCCTTTTAATGGCAAGATGATATTTATATGTGAAAAGGAAGAATTTTGATGATTTTAAGACGCATGAATATGACCTGTGTCGAAGTGGTGATACAACATACGGCGGAGTGAGATCTGACTACCGCCGGAGTCAATAATAATATGATACAATTACCGCCGGAGTACCACTGTCTCTTCTTGGCCGAGCTAAATGAATGTACCGTCCTCACTCAATACTGAATCCATCGAACGAATGAAAAAGATACTATTTTAAAGCGAAATCCACTGAGTTAAACACACCATTTACACTGTGAAAAATATTGTGTTGTTTTAACACAATTTTGTGCTAAAATGGCTACAACACAAAATGTTTTGTGTTGAAATCAACATGGTTTTGTGTTTAACTTAATATATCAACACAAAATTGTGTTGAGTTCAATACAAATTAGTGTTCATTCTTACACAATTTGTGTTATTTTCAACACAATTTTGGTGCTAAAATGGCTTCAACACAAATTTTTTTCGCAGTGTATGGTCTGAGATCTAAATCTGGCTTGAACCACAATCTTTAGGCCCAATAAAAGGACGTTCCTCACCCTAAGAAATCATCATCAGAATTTCACCAAATTTTGCACGGATGTACCTTGGAAATATACAAATTCATTTCAAGAAAA
>JAVTVY010052251.1:0-25957 GCA_036873755.1 Hanleya hanleyi | reverse complement strand
AGAAATTGATTTGTGTTCACATACATACATGTAGAATGCAATCTCTTCCTGAATCCATGCAACAATGTTTGCCCAGTTAGGTAATATAAACATCAAGTCATTCAATAATAGCCCACTATTGACTGTTTTAGAACAGCTACATCATGATCCATGAGCAATTACA
This sequence comes from Hanleya hanleyi, assembly GCA_036873755.1. Taxonomy (NCBI): domain Eukaryota; kingdom Metazoa; phylum Mollusca; class Polyplacophora; order Lepidopleurida; family Hanleyidae; genus Hanleya; species Hanleya hanleyi. The sequence goes on along the minus strand of JAVTVY010052251.1, from coordinate 25,794 downwards.
CTGTATATATTTACATCTTTCAGCTCATCTTGTGTGAATATATATGGCATGCTTTTGTTTATTACTACCCACTCAGACATTTGACAAACCTAAGAAATGATGTATTGAAACTATGTGATCAGACTTACTTTGTTTTGTGCAATCTCACCCCCTATTTTTTCTAAGGCCTACAATGGGTGATATACCAGAGAAGGCATATAGGCTAAATAAACTGTTCTGCTGGGTAGTCCACACACAACATGATCTTGTAGAACAAACATGGATCTGAGAGTGTATAGTCTCACCTTTAATAAAGCAATTTGATCTTCCTGCTTCAAGGCACGAAACTCTGGTATAGTCTTGGAGAATCTAATCAGACGTTTTATAAACATGTCCGTCATGTTAAACAATTCATCGGCACTCCGCACATCTTTCTTTAATTTGACCTCCTGGCCTCTGGAGTATGGAGCATCAAATACTGCATGGTACGTCGCTGTGACCTCATCTATGCCCACCCGGACATGCTCTGACAGTGGGTGAATGAAATCATCCTCATCTAAAGACTCCAACTTTAACATCGTCAACGAGCCATGGTCACTCAACGGTGTGCTCACTACTCCTAATTCACTGAGTGGACTCTTACATGACTGTGATGCTGGACTGCACGTGGTACTTTCATCACATGATACAGAACCTGTGGCAGAGGTACATGTGGATGCCTCGTAGTGGGTCCCCACCGATGATACCTGGGATTCCTCATACTCGGACGGGGAATAATGGTGTTGTTGTTGTTGCTCGTGTTCTTCGTACTGCTCCTGAGATTTATGTTTTTTGCGTCTTTTTTCCAGCTGATCATCAGCTGAAATATATCCAGAATAGTATAATAAACAGGTGATGACGGTAGCAAGGGTAGGAAGTCATGTGAACAGCCCAGAAATGCAATACATTAACAAGAGCCGTGAACTCACATATCGCCTGTTTGTGAACCACCATCGGATTCAGGCATGGATGGTGAAATGGCTTCTCCCTACTACGAATTGCGTTAATGTTTACACTCATTCCGTTCATTTTGCGGTCTGTTCGCCTTCATTTCATTCAGCCTTAACCTATAAGACCTATATGCTACAAACAATGGGTGTATTAATGTAATTTCCTTATACGGTAATTTCCCTATTAATTCACCTTCCAAATTTAATTCGAAAACGGCCGATTTTTCCGCTGTCGTGATTTTGTCCATCCTAATAAAACGAACAAGGGAGCATTTTCAATATCCGTGAAACAATAAATTCGAACACTCCCGTTTTCGCCACGGAGTTCGTGCCGATGAAAGTAAAATGAATATGTTACTAGAATCTCGTATAGTATATCGGCGTATGCTATTATTTGTAAGCGTAGAGAAACAACAGGGAATGGTACAATATAATCAGACTGAATTACTATTACTTACAGTCTATAAGGAAAAAAATTGATTCAATTAACTCCGCAGTCCTGTAATTTTATCCTAAGTTGATCGCGTTTCGCCGCAGTCGGAAAAAATATATACCACCGCACGTGGTCGAGTGTCTGCACACGGCCCGCTATTGAACCATTCTGCAGTTTCCAGCGTTTGAAAATCAAATATCTTTCTTTAAACCAGCATTCCTTTATTTGAAAAACACGGTGAATATTTTCCGAGAAGGCAGAACTGCGTGCGAATGAATTATGTTTGAACGGAACATAAAAATCACCGACAACGGTGGTCGACGTGACACGGTCTTAGGAATGGCGCTCCTTTTCTGTTCAAGTCTTTACGGTGGTTCATCGTCCCTCATTAATTCATGGCCAGAATGAAAAGTCGGTCAGATAACGAAAGTTTCAACCACTTCTCCGCAAACTTTTAACCAAATTACTGAGCTGGTGTAACTTGACTACAATTGTTTTAGAAACGACACTAAAGTCAAAACGCACATGTCGTGCTTTTAGGCGTATCACCTCTTTGCACTGGAATGGGACAAGCCGTTTCAACTCTTGACCTTGCAAATTCCCGCCAAGTTTGTTTATGTTAAACTTTACTATGATGATTTCATTGGCTGAGAACTGTAAGCGGGTCGCAAATTACCTTTTCTGGGGCGAGCACATGATCTTATTGTGTCACTCAAAATAGACTCGTCCATGCCAGACTGCACATGGTTCCACGTGCACAGTCAAAATATAATTAGGTGAGGGATCCCAGATATTACATCAGACCACGTGCGGTCTGTAAATAGACTAGGATTTTCCCATGTCTGTTTTTCGTCGGCATTATTCTCTGTCATTATTTCCTGTACATTTTCGGCCTGCTCGGCCTGTAAAATCATGCACAGTGAAGACCAAAAAGTCTGACAGTCCGCTAATCTGTCTAAAACTCCGTGATACAATCCTACACAAATTTGCCGTTGGTTCATTTTCAGGGTTCACAACAACAACGTCGACATACCAAACGACTCGAACATGGAATACTCTAATATGTGTATAGTTTTATATTTCCAGAATATTCATTCAATTCCATGTCAGTTAGGTTTCATAATATAGATCATAGCTATATTGAACAAAAAGGAAGGAATACGTTCAATGTTTTGGCCTACTTTTACGATGTTATTATGGACGCGAATTTACGGGCGTCAGCTCAAAAATCTGCATGATCGTGCTGAACTTGGCACTCGATAAATATGCTTGACTTCCTCGAATAAAATTAGACGCCTTTATTATCAGGGTAGAGGAGATTTTCTGACATCATACACTGCATTTTATGGAAACTATGGTGAGATCTCAAAGTTAATACACGGTAATAAATACGATCACTACGACCACGGCGAAGCGGTCCGCCATTTTGGATTCTCCGTGAAAGTCGGCGCGACATTTAATTCGAACACTCGCGTTTTTCTAGAATTCGCTCAACAAATAATTCGAAAGTAGCCAATTTTTTGAGTGGTGAGTTTCATCACTACATCGCGAATTAATAGGGAAATTACCGTAGGCGAAATAAATTGACCGGATTATTTAAATCCATTTCGATAGAAGCTTTATGATTCTCGATCTTTATTGAATATAATAACCGATGTTCTATGTCTAGCAATCATACTTCCTTTATTACGTATGAAATTAGTAATTCGTTCGTGACGATTGTCTTTTTAACATGTTCAATTGTTCCAATGAAAACAATTTAATTGTCATATTTTGATATATGCCATGAACAATGGGCATAGTAATGTCATTTCCTAACAAGTGAAATGAATTGACCAGATTATTTAAATCCATTTTAATAGAAGGCTTCTGATTATTCTCTCTATAGAATACAACATGAATTGCAGGCAAGCCCCTAAAAGGTGCGTGGACCCCTCAGCCTGTTTTTTTTATAGTCAAGTAGGATCAGGGCTGCATCTAGAGGCAATTTAGTTTTGGAAAACATATGGGCGCCCAAAGCTCAAATGAAACAAAAAACTAAAGTGTTGTTGTTGTTCAATTTGAAAAGATTTCTGAAGGAAATACTCCTAGAAAAAGCTTCTGGAAGCCTCAATATTGATCCGGTTGCATAGTTGGGTTTTGAATTTCATGTTAATAAACCTCTGTTTTGTGATTGATCACAGGCTCTTTGCGCCAAAATTCACTTAAAAAAATTGGACCCTCAATAATGAATTACGAAAAGGAACTAGGAGTTTGGGATCAGAACCTGCAAAAAATCCCTAGATACCGTATATAACAGACTTCGGTCATCCACCATAACTGGCGCTGCTGCTGCGGGGGCCATGGACCTCTATGATCGATTTTTTTTGGTCGATGAATCTCATGTCATTGATGAAGAGTATGATTTGAAAATGGACATATCGCTGATGAGCTTAACATAATCTAATACAGCGGATGGCACCCATATTGGATAATGCACATCCATAAAACATAATACCAACTGTCCTCTCTCCAATGTTTGAAACTACCAGCACTATTGGATTATGTTGCATTTTAAGCAGTTGCATCTTGTCTGGACAACAACTCTAGAATAATTCAACTGAATGGCAGCCAAATTGGATTATGCTTGTTCATGAAACACAATCCTAACCGGGATCTCACCAAGGTCAAGGGACTCCCCAAGTTTGAAGTAGTTCAGTTGAATCGTACTCCAGCTATTGTCCGGACAAGATCCAACTGCTTATAATCCAATATGGCTGACGGCGGCCATATTAGATCACGCACATTGCTGAAAAACAATCCCAACCGTCCTCTCACCAAAGTCAAGGCACACCCCAAGTTTGAAGTTGATCGGTTAAATCGTTCATGAGTTATTGTCCGGACAAGAAAATCTAAGATCCAACTGCATATAATCCAATATGGATTATGCACATTGCTGAAAAACAATCCCAACTGTCCTCTCACCGATGTCAAGTCACTCCCCAAGTTTGAAGTAGATCAGTTGAATCGTACTCCGGTTATTGTCCGGACAAGATCAAACTGCTTAAAATCCAATGAAATCCAATATGGCTGATGGTGGCTATATTGGATTAAGTACGTCCTTGAAAAACAATCCTAATCCTCCTCTCAACAATGTCATGGCACTCCCCACATATGAAGTAGATCGGTTGAATCATTCTCGAGTTATTGTCCGGACAAGATCCAACTGCTTATAATCCAAAATGGCTGACGGCAGCCATATTAGATTACGCACATTGCTGAAAAACAATCCCAACCATCCTCTCACCAATGTCAAGGCACACCTCAAGTTTGAAGTTCATCGGCTAGTTCACGAGTTATTGTCCGGACAAGAAAATCTAAGATCCAACTGCCTATAATCCAATATGGCTGATGGCGGCCATATTGGATTATGCACATTGCTGAAAAACAATCCCAACCGTCCTCTCACCGATGCCAAGGTACTCCCCAAGTTTGAAGTAGATCAGTTGAATCGTACTCTAGTTATTGTCCGGACAAGATCAAACTGCTTAAAATCCAATGAAATTCAATATGGCTGATGGTGGCCATATTGGATTAAGCACGTCCTTGAAAAACAATCCTAATCCTCCTCTCAACAATGTCAAGGCACTCCCCATATATGAAGTAGATCGGTTGAATCATTGTCGAGTTATTGTCCGGACAAGATCCAACTGCTTATAATCCAATATGGCTGACGGCGGCCACATTAGATTACGCACATTGCTGAAAAACAATCCCAACCGTCCTCTCACCAATGTCAAGGCACACCCCAAGTTTGAAGTTGATCGGTTAAATCGTTCACGAGTTATTGTCCGGACAAGAAAATCTAAGATCCAACTGCTTATAATGCAATATGGCTGACGGCAGCCATATTGGATTACACACATTGCTGAAAAACAATCCCAACCGTCCTCTCACCAATGTCAAGGCACACTCCAAGTTTAAAGTTGATCGGTTAAATCGTTCACGAGTTATCGTCCGGACAAGAAAATCTAAGATCCAACTGCTTATAATCCAAAATGGCTGACGGCGGCCATATTGGATTACACACATTGCTGAAAAACAATCCCAACCGTCCTCTCGCCAATGTCAAGGCACACCCCAAGTTTGAAGTTGATCGGTTAAATCGTTCACGAGTTAGCCATGGACCTCTATGGTCGATTTTTTTTGGTCGATGATATCTCATGTCATTGATGAAGAGTATGATTTGAAAATGGACATATCGCTGATGAGCTTAACATAATTTAATACAGCGGATGGCACCCATATTGGATAATGCACATCCATAAAACATAATACCAACTGTCCTCTCACCAATGTCCATGCACTCCCCAAGTTTGAAGTAGATTGGTTGAATCGCTCTAGAGTTATTGTCCAGACAAGATCTAAATGCTGAAAATCTAAGATGACTGATGGTGGCCATCTTGGATTACACAGGTAACTGAAAAGCAATGACAACTGTCCTCTTACCGATGTCAAGCCAAACTGCAAGTTTGAAGTCGATCAGTTGAATTATTCTAGAGTTGTTGTCCAGACAAGATGCAACTGCTTAAAATGCAACATAATCCAATATTGCTGGTAGATGGCAGCCAAATTGGATTATGCTCGTTCATGAAACACAATCCTAACCGGGATCTCACCAAGGTCAAGGGACTCCCCAAGTTTGAAGTAGATCAGTTGAATCGTACTCCAGCTATTGTCCGGACAAGATCCAACTGCTTATAATCCAATATGGCTGACGGCGGCCATATTAGATCACGCACATTGCTGAAAAACAATCCCAACCGTCCTCTCACCAAAGTCAAGGCACACCCCAAGTTTGAAGTTGATCGGTTAAATCGTTCATGAGTTATTGTCCGGACAAGAAAATCTAAGATCCAACTGCATATAATCCAATATGGATTATGCACATTGCTGAAAAACAATCCCAACTGTCCTCTCACCGATGTCAAGTCACTCCCCAAGTTTGAAGTAGATCAGTTGAATCGTACTCCAGTTATTGTCCGGACAAGATCAAACTGCTTAAAATCCAATGAAATCCAATATGGCTGATGGTGGCTATATTGGATTAAGCACGTCCTTGAAAAACAATCCTAATCCTCCTCTCAACAATGTCAAGGCACTCCCCACATATGAAGTAGATCGGTTGAATCATTCTCGAGTTATTGTCCGGACAAGATCCAACTGCTTATAATCCAAAATGGCTGACGGCGGCCATATTAGATTACGCACATTGCTGAAAAACAATCCCAACCATCCTCTCACCAATGTCAAGGCACACCTCAAGTTTGAAGTTGATCGGTTAGTTCACGAGTTATTGTCCGGACAAGAAAATCTAAGATCCAACTGCTTATAATCCAATATGGCTGATGGCGGCCATATTGGATTATGCACATTGCTGAAAAACAATCCCAACCGTCCTCTCACCAATGCCAAGGCACTCCCCAAGTTTGAAGTAGATCAGTTGAATCGTACTCTAGTTATTGTCCGGACAAGATCAAACTGCTTAAAATCCAATGAAATCCAATATGGCTGATGGTGGCCATATTGGATTAAGCACGTCCTTGAAAAACAATCCTAATCCTCCTCTCAACAATGTCAAGGCACTCCCCATATATGAAGTAGATCAGTTGAATCATTGTCGAGTTATTGTCCGGACAAGATCCAACTGCTTATAATCCAATATGTCTGACGGCGGCCATATTAGATTATGCACATTGCTGAAAAACAATCCCAACCGTCCTCTCACCAATGTCAAGGCACACCCCAAGTTTGAAGCTGATCGGTTAAATCGTTCACGAGTTATTGTCCGGACAAGAAAATCTAAGATCCAACTGCTTATAATCCAAAATGGCTGACGGCGGCTATATTGGATTACGCACATTGCTGAAAAACAATCCCAACCGTCCTCTCGCCAATGTCAAGGCACACCCCAAGTTTGAAGTTGATCGGTTAAATCATTCACGAGTTATTGTCCGGACAAGAAAATCTTACGGAATAACGGAATAAAGGAATTACGGACACCGGTGTTTCTAAGTCCCCCCCTACTAAGTAGCGGGCGACAATTAACAAGTGCGAGTGAGTGAGTGAATAGGGTTTAACGTCGCTTTCAACATTTTTTCAGCTATATCACGACGGGGAACGGAAGGGAGGGAAGGGGGAGAGGCAGGGAAACCTACTTGTAACAGAGCAGATCTAATGCTGCCATTTTATAGTGCTGTCCCACTGAAATATCATGCCGTAGGCAGACATGACACCCCACTCAGTCACATTATACTGACACCGAGTGAACCAGTCCTTGTTCTATCCTCTTAATGCTGAGCGTAAGCGAGGGAGCAACAAGTTCCATTTTTCAAGTCTTAGGTATGACCCGGCCTGGGATCGAACCCAGTACCTACCGCTTACGAGGCCGACGCTCTAACCATTAGACCACCGCAGTGCGGTCCCAATTAACAAGAGCCCAAGGGGCTTCAATATACGCCCGTATATCTGAAATTACATTGGTCCAAATTTCAAGGTTGTTTATAGCCTTGATTCCAATTGGTAGCTAGCAATCCAGAGAAAGGTCTACAATTTTGTGCTTCTGAGAATGTAACATATATCACATCTAAAATTGAATAATAAACTAAAATGAGCTTAACTCTTGGAAACTAGTTGACCTTGGAGCAAGAACGGAGAGCTCACATATCCCACACTGAAATCGACAATAGTCAAACACAAGAAAATAGTAATTTTCCTGCAAATGAATTTCTTTCAGACGAGAGAATTTTTCATGAAAGAAGAAGAAAGTGATGAAGTAAACCTTTGTTCTTGAGTTGATAAACACGTATGAAGTTCATAAAGGACACTCTCCCCGTTAAATTAGTAAATGTATGGTTTTTATTTCACAACAGTTTAACTAAATGTAGCTATTTCAAACACGGGAGACAACTCCACAGGACAAATGCCATATACGTGTACGGGAGAGAACTCTGAATATTCCAACCTAACACATATAGTCAGCTAAACTTGATTCAGTTTTCGGGGACTGTGACCTTGAGCTTTGACAAATTGATGTATGGCTCCTCTTTGCCACACGAGTAAGGTATACCATTCCATACCTTGAAACAAGAGATATCGCAAATGTTAATGGATGAATGAACAGAAAGCAACATCGCATTACATGACTTCGTCTTTGACAGGCATATGAAAATGTGACTTAATGATTTCCTGATTTTGGGGTCACAGTGACCTTGACCTTTGACATTGACATAAATTTTGGAACATGACACATTGTCTTCCAAAAAAAAAAAATCATGATTTTTATTAATTTCATGATTTTGGGGGTCACAGTGACCTTGACGTTCGGCCTTGACCTACATTTTGGTACGTGACACATCATGCCCCCCTAATGTATCTACTGACACAAAAAAAGTTATTTTCAAAGATTTCTTGATTCTGGAGTCACAGTGACCTTGACCTAAATTTTGATACATGACAAAACATCTTCCCGTAATTTCTCAATGGACACAAAAAATCATGATTTTTAACAATTTCACGATTTTGGGATCACAGTGACCTTGACCTTTGACCTTGACCTACATTTTGGTATGTGACACATCGTGTCCCCCTAATGTATCTACTGACACAAAAAGATGTTATTTTTAATAATTTCCTGATTTTGGGGTAACAGTGACCTTTGACCTTGATTCTGGTGTCACAGTGATCTTGACTATTGACCTGGATCTAAATATTGGTACATGACAAAACGGCTACCCATAATTTCTCAATGGACTCAAAAAATCATGATTTTTAACAATTTCATGATTTTGGGGTCACAGTGACCTTGACATTTGACCTTGACCTACATTTGATATGTGACACATTGTGTCTCCCTAATGTATCTACTGACACAAAGAAATGTTATTTTTAATAATTTCCTGATTTTTGGGTCACAGTGACCTCTGACCTTGACCTATACTTTGGTATGCGACACTCCATTTCCCCCTATTGAATCCACTCACAAAAAATTAGAAATTTTTAATGATTTCCTGATTTTTCGGTCACACTGACCTTTGACCTCGACCTACATTTGGTATGCAACACACCGTTCCCCCCTAGGGCATCCACTCACCAAAAATTAGAACTGTAGATAGAAAACTGCCAATGATCACTGATTTTCTGATTTTAGGCAACAGTGACCTTTGACCTCTGACCTCGACCTCAATTTTGGTACGCGACACATTGTCTCCACCTAGCGTATCCACTCACAAAAAATTGCAACTGTGGATAGAAAACGTTCACAGATATAGACCGGACACGAACACTTCAGTGATTTCCTGTTTTTTAGGCCAGTGACCTTTGACCTCTGACCTTGACCTTCATTTTGGTACGTGACACATCGTCTCCCTGTAGGTTATCCACTCACCAAAAATTAGAATTGTAGATAGAAAACTGTCCCAGATATAGACCGGACACGAGGGACGGACAGACGGACACACGGACAGACGGACGGAAACCGCCATCACATAATACGTCCACCTTTTGGCGGGCGTATAATTTTGGCGGGCGTATAAAAATCATGAAATCATCATAGCCATCTGAAAATCTAATCATTTCATCAGTCAACATTCAGGAAGCTCTCACCAACGTTTGGTCAGGACCGACTTGATAGATCTGCAGATATTCAGTGGAACAGAAAATGTTGATGGGCATAGATAACAGTGCAAAAGCCGAGCCATCAATAAATAATAAAAAAAAATAAAAAAATCATGAAATCATTATAGCCATCTGAAAAGCTAATCATTTCATCAGTCAACATTCAGGAAGCTCTCACCAAAGTTTGGTCAGGCCTGACTTCATAGATCTGCAGATATTCAGCGGACAAGAACATGTTGACGGACGGACGGACGTACGTACATGGCAACGACAAGACCCCACACCCTATGGGCTGAGGGGTAAAAATCAATATTCTAGGTCTAGCAATCATACTTCCTTTATTATGTATGAAATTAGTAATTCGTTTGTGATGATTGTCCTTAACACGTTCAAAATGTGTTACAGAATGTTGATTCCACAAAACCTGTTAGGTGGCCTACGAGTGCAACATCATCGTTCAATCGCTGTTCATAAAGGCTGCAATCAGTTCACCAGAACTGTATACACTTCAAAATCTGTGAAAGAATATCAATTTTCACGTTTCCTGTCTGATATCACACAAATTTATGCGTCCGCTCGAACACAACACAGCACACCCCCTCGATTACAGTCCACGTGTGACGGGTACAGGTTTCGTCACATTATTCTTGATCTGAGCGGACACCGAAAGAAAGTTCCGTTATAAACTGCGACAGAGAATGTTCCCCAGCTCAGAACAACACATTGATCAGTGAAATCGTCCTCCGTATGCCTACCCGGGGCGCGGTATAACAGCAAGAAAATGCATCGCCCAGTCGGCTGATCAGTCGGCTCTGAATGGAATATTCCCGGCAAGGCCAACTCAACTCGAGCAATTTCTCCTCTTCTGCATGGTTTCATATCTCATTCTTCCTTCGCAGAATTTCTTTCAGTTTTCCTGACCTAAATAATTATCCCTGACTGAGAAGTTTCCGTCCAATGGCTCCATACACAATGTGCAACAAACTGTCAAACTGAAAACTGTTTGAACCGCGCTAGGCTGACCGAGTGAGGTGCGCGTGCACTGAGACGTTGCTAGGAGTTATGAACTTTGTTGACTGTATTTATACGCGCAGTGTTTTGTACTGTTACAAGAATTAAACCGAAGAATTCGTTCATTTCACATTCAATTTCTTCTCTTATTGGATTAGTTTTGCTTGATTAATTTAATTATAATGATTGGCTGTGATTTTTTTTACGTTCATTGGGGTATGAACTTAAAAACCGCTGTGCAAACTTTGTATGATCCGCTAAGCGGAATCATACAGTTTGCACAACGGTTTTTAAGTTCATACCCCAATGAACGTAAAAAAATCAGTCAATCCTTAATTGTTCCAAAGAAAACAATTGTCACATTTTTTCTTTCTTGAGTGTCTCTCACATTTTGAATGAGTTACTTCCCTTCATTTTGATTGACATGTCTATGCCATGCACATGATTGGGCAAGGTGAAGAGAATTTCAAACACGGCTTGTCGGAATGAGTTTCGACAATTATCTGATGAACTGAAATCAACCATGAATTAAAATAGCTTTACTTTGTGGAAATGGTGCCCCAGATAAAATTCTTCTGCATAAAACACATGTTTCAATGAAGTATGACCTTACTCGGCAGTTCGGTCGATGTATCATTTTAGCAGTGTATGATACTATTATGTGTAGCCGCATCGGGCAGTCACAAACTTCGCTCACTTCGAGCCGTTTATTTCATTCTGGTCATTTTGTTCCGGTCCTTTCATTCCGGTCAAACTCAAATCCGGTTAGAAGTCATTCAAACTTCGTTCAGATTAAAAATATTTGCGGTCATATTTTAATAACCGAACCGGACAGGGAACGTAATGAACGAAACGAGTGTAAACATTAACGCAATTCCCTCTGTATGAACTTCCTAGCTCTTTATGAAGACTCATGCACATTCTGATAAGTTGGTGGAAGGGAAACATGACAAGTAATTTCAAAATGGTCACAACCAGGGACAGGTATGATTTTTCAGGTTATTTATTAAAACAGTTATTTTCTGACAAGGACAGCACAGGTTTACATGGTTTGTCTCTTCTTCACAAAGCAGCCAATAAAAATAAATCATAAAGTAGCATATAGGAACAGCTTCAGCACAGAGTCATCTGATATCATCAGCTGCTCTTAAAGGTCTTTGGTAAACTTCTAAGCAGACAACACTTGTCCTTCAATATTCCCAGACTGCCTACGATACTTGTGTTGGAATATTAGGCAGATTTCATTGTGTATAGGCATTCATTCTAATTTGTTCTGATACTAGTACATGAATCAATTCGAGATGGGTTATAGGCTTTAGATAACTGTTACATTCCCTCGCCCTGAGATACTTGAAGCTAGTGCTTCACATATCTTAGTCTTTGTAACAACACACTCTTCTGGTTGAGACAATATTGTGTCGTGGATGTGGTTGATACATGGACCTCCCATTAAGCTGGATCAGACCTCGGTGAAGGGTTAACAGTCCTGAATAACATTGAGCCAATAATCGAACTCCACTGCCATTGGAATCAAGACACTAGGCAGTCATTGGTTCGACAATGTCAGATGACAATCCAGTTGCCAAAATGTTAAGGGGTTGTGGTGATTCTTTAACTGTCCAGTGGTCGAATTTAGTATGGGTCCGCTGGCCCGTGGCCAGTAAAATTCCCGTTGGACCAGTTTACTTGGCCAAGCAGTGGTCCGACTGGCAAGTGCAGATTTTGAACCTGTCGGCAACAAAAATACTCATTTTCGAACGTTTTGGTCTGCGTGTAGGCTATACAAGTTCTAATGCAATCGATAAAATACTTGAGAAATGGTTTTAGCGATTACTTTTGGCGCATGTTTAAAGCCACCCAATGTAATCCATAAAAAGAAAAATGTTAAATATTATCATATAGCTGCGATATACGAGTGGAAAGATTTTTTTATCGATTGGTTTAGGCGGACACTGTGGAGGGAGACCACTCGCTGTTGTTTGACAGGAGACTGGTCGCCATTTCTGTTGAACTGTCAACATGTGGCGGTTCATCGATGCCGTTGAGCCGCCCGGAAAATACGAAGCTGGGCATAAAACAGGGTTCATACACTTACACTAAAACAAAATTCCAGGAGTTTTCCAGGTCAATAATTTCAAATTTTCAGGTATAATTTTATTGCAATTCCAGGAGTTTCCAGGACTTTTTCACGGGTTATTCAAGCATGGTTTTGAAACTACTACGTAAGATCATGTTCCTTTATAAAACACTTTAACAGAGTCATATGTCCATGTCCGATTACGTTCAACATGTATCTTAATGATCAATGTTTATCTGAAAATGTTTCTCCAGAAAGGGAAGTTTAACTAGTTAGTATTAGTCAGTTCTTTAGCTTTCTCCTCAAGTTTTGAACACAGCTCTACGACTTGCTATCAAATGTTTTTTGACAAACTTTACACCTCGCGTTGGACTTATCTGCACCCCGTTCCAACCAGGCGGTGTAATTTGGTTGACTGAGCCAGCGCTCGTTGAAGACACATTTTCCAGGGGGCATAGTCAAGGTTCAAAAGTTCACCGAAGCGTGTCAACATTGACGGTAAACAAATTCTGAGCGGGATTTCTAGCAAAAGTGATTGAAGACCACTTTACGGCGAGTACAACTCTTAACCATTGATGTCGCAAACGAACTCAGTGAGTAGTCTCCCTTTATTCAGTTTCCCTTTGCGCACCTGTCACGACAATGAATGTTCGACGACCGGTCACCCAACATGAACAATGATAGTTTCGATTGATTTGATTACAGTTTACGGAGTTTCAACGTATATCATAACATTTGACCAGGCAAAAACGTTCGATTCGTGTGATTTGATTAAAATTAAGGAGTTTCCAGGACTATCACTTTATTTTTTAGGACATTCCAGGACTTTCCAACACTAGAATTAAATTTTAGGAGTTTTAAGGAGTTTCCAGGAGCCGTGCGAACCCTGATCAAAAAACCCCTCGGCTCTGGGTACATTCATAATGTATTCCATTTGAACCAAGATGTCAGGAACACCAAGCAGTCACAAATATACAGATTATCAAAAATTTTGCAATTAGAAATGACCCCTAAGATTTCCGTCCAATCAGAGAAACCGGTATTCATTACATAAGTTTCTTGATGCATCAATGACGTATACCAAATTTTACATCGAGCATTTGAACGGTATCAGAGATAGAGATCATTAATGATTACGCATAAATTAAAGATGGTCGCCCATCCTTCCCACCACTCAGAGGAACTGATGTGGTTATTCATTGAAAGTCTCGATACATTGATGCTGTATACCAAGTTTCGTATAGAACACTGAAATGGTATCAGAGATATAAATCATTAAAGATTTTGCATAAATTAAAGATGGCCACCAAGGTTTCCGCTCAATCAGAGAAACCAGAACTGTCATTTGTCGTAAGTCTCTTGATGCATCGATGATGTATACCAAATATTACATCGAGCACTTGAACGGTATCAGAGAACGAGATCATTAATGATTTTGCATAAATTAAAGATGGCCGCCCATCCTTCCCCCCACTCAGAGGAACTGATGTGGTTATTCATTGCAAGTCAGTTGATACATCGATGCTGTATACCAAGTTTGGTATAGAACACTTAAATTGGATCAGAGATATATATCATTAAAGTTTTTGCATAAATTAAAGATGGCCACCAAGGTTTTCGGTCAATCAGGTCCTGATTCAAAGTATCTGGATGTATCGATGATGTATACCAACTTTCATATAAAACAACTGAATGGTAACAGAGATATGTATCATTATCGATTTTGCATAAATTAAAGATGGCCTCCAGGATTTCCAGCTAATCAGAAAAGCCGGTTTGGTACTTCATTGAAAGTTGCTTGATGTATCGATGATGTATACCAACTTTCGTATTGAACAGTTGAATGGTTTCCGAGATATGGATCATTATCCATTTCGCATAAAATTAAAGATGGCCGCCAAAGTTTTCACCCAATCAGGTCCCAATTCAATAGGCTTCTGGTCCTTGACTAGGTAAATAAGCATACCAAATTTGGCATTGTTCAGTGGAATCGTTCTGCGGCTATCTCGCTCACGTACGGACGTACAGACGTACGGACAGACGGACGTACAAGACGACAACAATACCCCATGGCCAAAATTGGCCGAGGGGTAAAAAGCCAAACTAACTGATGGGGAAAAATTACTTCGCAATCGCGAATATGATCAAGAGCGAAGACCGCGCAAGTTCCAAAATTCGTGGACGGTCGGGCGGACATGGTTAACATACGATGACAGCAGCAAGTCGATGAAGTGTGATTGGTGTCTTCAGTTCGCCTCCACAGATTCTGAATGGAAATCAGCATTTGTATCTGAGCATTCATCTTATATAAACTTAATTAAATTTTGGAGGACCAGTTAACTTTGAGGAGGACCAGTCATGACTGAACCTCACTGGTCTCATTGTCCAGCAGCACTTGGCAGTTAATTTCGACCGCTGCTGTCTATTATCATGGAGAGGTTCGGTGGAATTGATCAGGCTAGAGAGAACTAACTCTCTAAAATGGAGGTAAAAATGGTTGTTTCTGCTTAATAGCTTCAGATTAATTCATCATAACTTTCCAAAAACTTCAGGTGACTTAGCTTATATATCTTTACATGTGGTAACAGTGGTTTTCCAATGAAAGTGTAATTTTTAATAGAGAACAATTATTATGCAAATTAGACTTCTTTTCTTTCTTTTTTAATGCCATCGATGCAGATATATATGTCCATGGTAACCTATGGCTAATGTCTCTTACTTTGATATATTCTCAACTTTATTGGACAAGAAAGACCTTTTTACCTCCATTTTAGAGAGGGGTTCTCTCTAATCTGTTGATGAGTAATATGTAGAGTTCAGATAGATTGGACTAGCTATTAATAAGAGTGATTCAAATTCACCTAACCCTTTTTTCGGCAGAACAAAATGAATAGCTGCAGGGTGTCATTTCGGCAGCAATAAAACAAACATCTGCATCACTTTGGATTTCTACATCCATGCTGGCTCATGCCCTCAATGGTCATAGGAAGTCCTGGTATAAATGAAAATTTGAAGGTGGTGGAGTGAACAAATTTCTTGAATACAGCCATTTTTTTCAACTTGGCTCCCATGCTAGGTTGCTTTTCTATGTTGATGCACAAGATCATCCAACGGGAATAGCTTATGTGAGATGCGTTTCATACAAGTATCTGCTTTTAAATTGAAGTGGTTGTTGCTCCTCTCTCAGGTTGAATAACCTCTCACAGAAATCTGCCTAGACAACTAAGCATGTAGCTTTGTTGAATGATTCCTTGTTTTTACTTCCCCACCACTTTGGTTACCCAAAATGTAACTTACATGTAGATTACGATTCAGAATTTTACAGAGAATTTGAACTTCCCAACTGAACCACATGCTGTGTTTTAAGTAGCATAGGCCTACCCTATTTCTTGTAGTTTTTCAAACAGCATTTTTTAGACTTAGAAGCAGTAAAAGAACATCTTTATGTCAACTGAGGATAAATACTGTGACATGGATATGTTATTTGTCCAAACGAGAGATCCTGAAGGATCTTGGCGCCCACCATTGTCCGATAGTTGTAAGCTAATGACAAGAGGATCTTTTTGTCCATTGTTACTAAGATGATTGAGTTGTAATTTTGTTTACAGAATTTCGAATCCGAGCGAATAAGATCGAAAAAGGGACACTGGAAAACACCATGATATAATCTTTCTAAGTTTCAGGAGTTTCAAGATTTCTAGAAACTGTACTTATGTCGGTTGTTATAGTACAAGAGAAATGAGCAAAGTTAGTCTGAAAGTGAATGTACATGTACGGAGGATCCTTCGTCTTCGTTTTGTAGTATTTTTATTTTATTTATTTTTTTGCACGGGTCATCATTGGGTACTGGAAGCGAAGAAAAATCTCTTTGACACTTTGGCATACTTAAGATTTTATAATTAGTAACGAATGCTAATTCTGTTCTGTTTACTGAACTAGTTTGAGATCTCTCTTTTAAGATATCATGCTTGAAAATAGTAAGATGGTACAATATTTAATACTGAAGAGATCTGGTCCGCGCAGTAATGCTGAAACTTCGAATTTGAAAGTGTCTGAATCCTGATTATTTCCCTTGGATCGAAACATGCAGTAGTTTACAGTTGTTGAGTTGTGACATTGTGTCACAAGAGTGACGTTCCTTCATGTAGCTGACCCGCCGGCAGACGAAAGGGTGGGGCAGTTCACTTGCAACTGCATGGACTAAAGAAAACTGATTTAAGTATGGATATTCTCTATAGTCAATATATAGAATCCATCGACTCTTGTGATGCAACGTCACAACTTGGGAATACCGTATTAATTGGATTTTCGAATCGGACCAAAAAGGTATCTTGTACAACTAGACCCCAAGGGGAACCTGTGTACCAAATTTGAGAAAGATCCATGCAGTACTTCCTGAGATATGACGATAAAGTTTCATGGGGAAATCCAAGATGGCTGCCTGGTGGCCATAGTGGGTTTTCGAATCGAACCAGAAAAGGCATCTTGCACAACTAGACCCTAAGGCAAACCTGTGTACCAAATTTGAGAAAGATCCATGCAGTAGTTTCTGAGAAATCACGATAACAAGGTTTCATGGGGAAATCCAAGATGGCCGCCTTGTGGCCATATTGGATTTTCGATTTGGACAGAAAAAGGTATCCTGCACAACTAGACCCCAAGGAGAACCTGTGTATCAAAATTGAGAAAGATCAATGCAGTAGTTCCTGAGAAATCGTGATAAAGTTTCATGGGGGGAAATACAAGACGGCCGCCTGGTGGCCATATTGGATTTTCGAATCAGACCAGAAAATGTATCTTGCACAACTAGACTCCAAGGTGAACCTGTGTACCAAATTTGAGAAAGATCCATGCAGTAGTTCCTGAGAAATTGCGATAACAAGGTTTCATGGGGAAATCCAAGATGGCCGCCTTGTGGCCATATTGGATTTTTGATTCGGACCGAAAAAGGTATCTTGCAAAACTAGACGCTAAGGAGAATCTGTGTACCAAATTTGAGAAAGATCCCTGCAGTACTGAGAAATTACGATAACTAAGTTTCATGGGAAAAACCAAGATGGCTGCCTTGTGGCCATATTGGATTTTCGAATCGGATCAGAAAAGGTATCTTGCACAACTAGACCCCAAGGGGAACCTGTGTACCAAATTTGAGAAAGATCCATGCAGTAGTTCCTGCGAAATCGTGATAAGATTTCATGGGAAATCCAAGATGGCTGCCTGGTGGCCATATTGGATTTTCGAATCAGACCAGAAAAGGTATCTTGTTCAACTAGACCCCATGTGGGACCTGTGTACCAAATTTGAGAAAGATCCATGCAGTAGTTCCTGAGAAAATGCGATAACAAGGTTTCATGGGGAAATCCAAGATGGCTGCCTGGTGGCCATATTGGATTTTCGAATCGGACCAGAAAAGGTTTCTTGCACAACTAGACCCCAAGGGGAACCTGTGTACCAAATTTGAGAAAGATCCATGCAGTAGTTACTGAGAAATCGCGATAACAAGGTTTCATGGGGAAATCCAAGATGGCTGCCTGGTGGCCATATTGGATTTTCGAATCGGACCAGAAAAGGTTTCTTGCACAACTAGAACCCAAGTGCAATCTGTGTACCAAATTTGGAAAAGATCCATGCAGTAGTTCCTGAGAAATCGCGGTAACAAGGTTTCATGGGGAAATCCAAAATGGCTGCCTGGTGGCCATATTGGATTTTCGAATCGGACCAGAAAAGGTTTCTTGCACAAGATGGAACCTGTTTCTTGCACAAGGGGAACCTGTGTACCAAATTTGAAAAAGATCCATGCAGTAGTTCCTGAGAAATCGTGGTAACAAGAATTGTTTACGGACGGACGGACGACGGACCACGGACGAAAAGTGATTTCAACAGCCCACCTGGAAAAACATGAGGCACAGAGGTGCTACAACTCCTCAGCCCCTGAACAGCCTAGACCAAGATGTTTTTATGGGTGTAGAAGTTTGGATGCATAGCAGACAGTTATGGCATGCAAAATGCAAACCCAAGCCACAATTCAGACAGATGAACGAATGGATACACTGACACAATGACGGATGGACAATCGGAATCCAGTATACCCCTACTATGTTCAGGGGTATAAAAAGATGTATAAAGATGTATATTACAAGATTAAGTTATCACTGATGTATGGAGATATACACTACAGAAGTTACGCACTGAAGTTTAGAGATGTATATTACAGCAGTAAGTTATTGCGCTGATGTTGGGAGATGTACATTACAGAAGTTGTCGCATTGATGTATGAAGATGTACATTAAGGCAGTAAGTTATCGCACTGATGTATGGAGATGTATATTACAGCATTAAGTTTTCGCATTGATGTATGGAGATGTACATTACAGAAGTTGTCACATTGATGTATGGAGATGTATATTACAGCAGTTAAGTTCTCCCATTGATGTATGAAGATGTACATTACAGAAGTTATCGCACTGGTAAGTTATCACATTGATGTATGAAGATGTACATTACAGAAGTTGTCGCGTTGATGTATGGAGATGTATTTTACAGTAACAAGTTTTTGCACTGATGTATGGAGATGTATAGTACAGCAGTAAGTTTTCGCATTGATGTATGGAAATGTACATTACAGAAGTTGTCGCATTGATGTATGGAGTGGGTGAGTGAGTTAATAGAATTTAACTTCGCTTTCAACAATATTTCAGCTATATCACGATGAACCAACTAAGCACCACCCAGTCCAGTTGTGTTCCTGCTATTTCAAAGAAGAAATCTTTGAAGCAGCATTGATGTATGGAGATGTATATTACAGCAGTTGTCTCATTGATGTATGAAGATGTTCATTACAGCATTAAGTTGTTGCACTGATGTATGGACATGGACATTACAAAAGTTGTCGCATTGATGTATAAAGATGTACATTACAGCAGTAAGTTGTTGCACTGATGTATGGAGATGTACATTACAGAAGTTATTGCACTAAAGTTTGGGCCAAATTATCTAAGTGCACGTTGTATGCATGTGACGGTTTTGGCCGTGATGCAGGATCTATCAGTGCGATCAGTCCTGGTAAATATACTTCCAGACAAGGTTCATAAATTTACATAATCAAATTAAAGCAATTCCAGTAATTTTGGGGTATCGATACGACAGCTATTTCAATGCCAGGTTGAACTTTATTGATGAGCACGACAAGGGCACCAAGGCCATCAGGTTATTGTGTCAGTTTGACAGTGGCCCTGATGCTGTAGGTATGTCAACATACCCTTGCAACACATGGGACCTAAATTAAAAAAGTTGTTTGTTTGGGGTAACAGTCCCTGGTCAGTGTGAACAGGTCAGTCAGTCGAAGGTTTATTTTATTTTTTTTTATTGGTCAGTCAGTTCACTGTCTGTCGCGCATTACGATGAGATGGGATTTTCAACAAAATATCGGAGCCAGTTTATCTCAAAGCATTGAAATTCTTCACAGTATCTGTATGTAATTTGTGCATTTTTATTCTGAAATTTCAAGAAATCTATTCAGAATCAAAAAATCTCCAATACCTCGCATGTTACATGTTATTTTCATAGCGCCTAGTCACAATGGTACAACATTGCAAGCCCAACATCATTCTGCTTTGAAAAAAAAACAACAAAAACATGCGAGGTATTGAAGATTTTCTTTGATTCTGAACAGATTTCCTTCAAATTTCTGAAATTACATATAGATACTGTGGGGAATTTCACTTCTCTGAGAAGAACTGGCTCACTGAGGAGAACATATATTGCCGAAAATCCCATTCCATCGCTACGCGAGACAGATAATACACAGGAGCTTGTTGATGGTCAGTTATTAATTATGATATTAATATTCCTATATATATATACTCTCCTCCTACTCTATTAATGGAGTAAGAGAGTATATATATATTAATATCAAAAGTAATAACTGACCATCAACAAGCCCCTGTTAGACAATAGTTCCAAAAAATAATAAAAATTATGAATCAGGTATTCCTTGTAGTTAATGCAGGGATTCATAGACGTCCGTTTTTACTACCGTTAAACGGTAGAAAAAAAATGTCAAAAACTGAATATAGACAGCAAAAAACTCAAAAGTGTATGTTTTGGACAAGAAATACTCAATGTTTTTGACGAAAACTCAATACTCGAAATGGTGCAAATTATTTCAGTGATGTGAAAATCATCGCCGATCCTTCGACAATTTGCGAGTTCTGCGAAACGTACACAAACGGATTCAGATTTTGCTGACGTAATGCGCTAACTAAACCTCGGAGACCTTTGCTCGATTATTTTTTGGGAGCCTCGAATACTCTCTGTAATGGTTCCCGACTGGCGCCGAAGGTATGAGTGTATTCTCCTTCGCTCGGCTGCTGGCGCACAGCTACCTACGTTAAACCCAACAGACGAAAACAGTCTATATGAAGGAATTGAATGCTAGCTGGCGGTCTGCAGACGAAAAATACACGAGGGTGAAAATGAAACCTGGTCCTGGGACATTTTGGATATCATTTAGCAGATGAATTTGATTCGGATTCGTTCATAATTAGAATGACAAACAATTTTCCCTAAGACAGAACATCGGGCAAAGTAGAATCAAGCGGTAGGAAATTTATGAAAATAAAAATGGATCGTTGCTACGGCCGAGACATTGCATGTATGATACCCGTCATGAACAACAACAACAACGCGGTCTAGCACTTTACGTTGAGAACATGCATTTCTTCAGAAGTCGGTTTATTTGAGGTCTAGATTTTAACTTTAACGGCATTGCATTTCTTGTTTATGTCCGTGAGTCTTGAATTTTTGTTGGTAATTTTTATCTTTCACTGTAAAAACCATCATGGTATAAAATGAGAAAATGTGGTACAAAAATATCTGGAATTTTTTTTAATGTTTTTGCGTATCTCATATAAATCCATAGCCTAGTCTTTATATAAAGGTTCATTAATAACAATTGTTGATTTACTGCTTGTCAGGGAATGCAGCAGGTGGCCAGATTTTTATTTATTTATTTATTTTTTTTTTATGATTATTATTTTTTTTTGCAATGCAGACAATTCCAATATTTGTTTCATATGCAATACAAAGATACAAATGAAATAAAATTAAGAGTATATACTTACCACTTACCAAACATGTTTAGGTTGAATACTGCTCATCAATGGAGATAATCACTCGCCTGATTTAATTTGTGCTATTATAGGTGTGCTAACCACCCTCCTCAGAATAAATGAGGCGATTTCAATTTTTCCCATTGAGAAGTTTACATCTAGTTGTGCAGTAACGCACTAGTGAAAATGGCAACTGGTCACGAAATGCTTGGTTCCGCAAATTTGGATTCTTTGGATTCTCGCAAACTAAGCCACTAAGAATCCAACTGGATTCTCGCAAAATTTTGCGAAATTCTACCCCTGCAGTTCCTTTGTTCTGAAGTTTGACGGCAACCATGCGATGGACGTAAAGTAGAAGTCTGAGTTCAAGACATCATTCTGCTTGACAGCTGCTACATCTTACGTGAAAATCCGCTGATGATGTAAGGATTTTATAGCGTCTCTTGCAAGCGTTATATGATAATTATCTTTGAATGTTTATGATAGTTTGTGATCTCTTACCGCTGTTGGTGTTGCTACAAACACGAGGTCCAAAAAAATGAAATCTATTAAAATAAGTGAGCAAGTTACAATACAGAACATGTGTTTTTTTGTCATTCAGATGACCATTATCCAAATCACATTAGATAGCTCACCTTAGTACTACAGAAACTATTTGTTCATATCTTAATTGGTAGGGTGGTAAAAACATTCAAAAACTCAATATCAACTTGTGGGTGGGCCGTAAAAACTTGGAAAAACTCAATTTGAGCATAAAAAGAACTCAATATTTTATAGTGGGTAGTAAAAATTTGGACTTCTATGAATCCCTGTAATGACAAAAAAGTTACTGCTTTTTGGTATGACTGCCAAATATATATGCCCTATAATGCAGCAGAAATTTATCCCAAAATATCATGTCAAGGATGCCGCAAGAACCACGAATAAGCGTAACTTGTCGTTGATGTTGTTGTTGTTTAACTCCAGGCCTGTCGGATTGACCGTCGGCTCCACCAGTCCACACTGCCGTCTTCGGTTAGACATGTTAGACAGCTACCTCTCTTCCCTCCATATTTCTGAGGATTATAGCCAAAATGTATGACTTCTCTCGACGTAACTCGGTATCAAATAGATAACGAATGATAATTAATATATTAACGAAAAAACGTTATCACAGATCACCTGTTACCACTTCAACCGGCCGCTGCCGTTGTTGTCTCCGACGAAAATTCAATTCATGCCTTTGCTTTGCCTTTGCGCTTCCGCGATGGATGTACATCAACCAGAAAAGAGACAAATATTTATTCTCGTCATAACTATACCGTACTGCAAACGTGCTTGAAGAGTTCACCCCATTGGCAACCTGAGTTGAATCCTAATACGTTCCCATTTATTCGGCAGAGTGGCCATTTACGGTTCTTCTTCCTGACAAAAAAACAGCAGGGCCGCCATTTTTTTTCAAGCATACAGTCTCGCGTCGGGAACCCTCGTGTTACTTTACCATGATACAAATTTTGAGGACTCCCGATTGCCACTTAGCCCGGGAAATCAGCGAGACTGTTCCCACTAGTTTTCGAACATTTGATTTTCTTCGACAGATTTAGGGAACAAAAAATATATATATATATATATATATTTGTTTTTTTTAAAGTTTTGAGTCTCGGATATACACCTTTTTAATTTAGGCCCGGCTGTGAAGGGGAGTGGTTCATTGAGTTCTGTGATATGATAATTAAGCCCTCTTTTTTGCCAGTGCTTGGTGTAACACTTTCTAGCCAAATGCACAAATAAATCAGATATCAGGACTTAATACCAAGTTGCTGGTTTTAAAATGTGGGTGTTGACTGCCACTGTAATAGTTAAGAAGCTCCAAAGAAGCAAAAATGCTGGATCTACAATAGATCCAAGTAATGTGTTCATACATTTCATATGAATGAGTCACTGGCAATACCATACTACTGAATATGCAAATGAGTCCTGCACTACACTGAATGAACCAATGGCAGACATACAACTTTACTATGGAGCTCTTGATAGGCTACATGCCAGTAAGTGTATGTAAATCAATATGAAAGTAGGGCTAATGTATGCATCCCTTTTTAGAAGCCTGGAAAATGGTAGAAAAATATAAAAAAATGTAAAAAAATAATTAATGACCGGTTAGACCTGAAAGTTTCAAAGGCACAAGTAAAACATAAAAGGATCATAACCTGTAAGTTTCAAGAACTTCCTTGCAATAGTTTTCGAGATACGGCTCGGACAGACGGACAGACACACTGCTAGGGCCACAACAATACTCCTGAGCCCGTAGGGCTGAGGAGTAAAAAGTTACAGAAATTTTTGTAGAATGTTAGCAGAATTTCTCCCGCAGATGCCTGAAGTTAAGTTTTGCCGTCTGAATAATTAGAAGAAATAGGGGAGTATTAAGCTTATCCACTCAGGTTTTCAAGTACCATGGCTGGCCAAGAAACAAGTGATCAATGATTCTTTACAAAAACTCTGTGATTGGCTGAATTTTCTTCCAATTTTCTTCATAAACCAATAAATATGCCAGATTTCCATTTGAAAATTTAAATTGACCAATCAAATTATGCAAAACTGAAAGATGTCCCATGATGCATTGTTGTTTACATATAAGTCCATTAAATAGAGCTTCATGTGAAATTTTTTTTTTGTTGGATACAGGAATTACTAGCTATAAAAATTACAGAATTATTTATCATTGAAATAGTTTTGCAACCACTTACTTAGAATCCAGTCTTTTTTCATGCCGATGTCGAAACATTTCTTCAACCGACATCCAGAGCAAAATTTACGAGTATGGGCATCAAGTTTACAAGAGCCATCAAAACTGCAGACAAAGGACTGAAAAGAAAAAACGAAGTTTCTTTCATGAGAACTATAACTTTGGAAGGGTAGGTGAAGATGGAAGCCCCTTTCCTTCAAATGTGATTGTTCTTCAATTCATGTGAATGTACATGTAGCCCAAATGAAAACCTGGGCAGTTGAAATTCCTCGATGTTGAAACTAGTGATTTCCCTTGGAAGCATAATGTTCAGTCCCCGACATGGAAAGCAATCTAGCTTATGCGAGATCCTGTGGCAAGGTACATGCATGTATCAAAATTGTCCAGAAAGGAACTTTCGACTTGGCCCCCAGGTGGCACCACCAACGAGGTGGATCAGCATAAAAAGCATTCCCAAACAAGATCTTGAGGCAAGGTATGCACAAAACAAATTTGGAAAGAACCTGTTCAGTTTTTCAGAAGTTATTCTCTGAACACTAAATTTTAAGTTGGCTTCCAGGTGGTGCTACCTATACAAGCAAATCAGTATGAATAACAGTCCTAATTGCGATCTTGAGGCATGATCCAAATTTGAAATGAATCCGTTCGGTTTTTCAGATGTTATAGTTCACAATTGAAGTTGAATGGATGGATATATCCCAATACTATATATGTAGCTCCCCTCCAGTTTTTCATCAGTATATACACCAATATTATACATTGTAGTCCAGTTTTTCTATGACAACATGAACCTAATTGGCACTATGGACTACATC
>JAVTVY010052250.1:0-25497 GCA_036873755.1 Hanleya hanleyi | reverse complement strand
TACTTCAACATTTAAAAATCTAATTTTGTTGTGCTCATTTCTTTAGGGAGATTTTTTTTTTTTTTTTTTCCGACCGACCGACCCAAATTTTTGGGGCCTTCAATCCGTAAACCAAGAAATAAAAAAAAGTGGCCTGATATTCAATTTACCAGTGATATTTTTTATAAAGACTGAGATAATTTTCTTTGTGTTGTTGCATGATTTTCTACAAGTTGTTATCGTATGTTCATAGATTTACTTTAGTCTTCCAATTTATTGAAGCAAAAAATAAAAATTTTGTAACTCAACTAATAATTCGATCCCCCTATTAGAATTTGATCACCCTCAGTTGTGCGGACAAAATTCAGTCAGTTCTAATAAATTTGATCACCTCCTAATATCATTAAAGTTATGAAGATTAGAAAGATTATCTGAATGATTTTCGACTATTTTGACAATTACTTCCTGTTCTGTTAAATTTGATCGCCCCTTGATACCTGTACTATGGTGAGAATTTTTACTTCCTCTGATTTAATTATTAAAGGTTTTACCATAATGTGAAATCCTTACTTATTTTTACCATGAAATTTTACCATACTTGAAATCCTGAAACTGGTTAATTTTTCCATTCAATATGGATTATAGGAGTAATGCATTCCATAAATGTATTGGACATTTCTTAATAAGATTCTATGTTTTGATTTCAGTTGGTGACCATTGGAGCCTACCTGATTACTGCCTGTTTCTTCAGTGTTTACAGTATGGCTGTTGATACACTATTCCTTTGCTTCTGTAAGTTTATTGATATATACCTATTACCATACACTGTAGTGTTAGATCCAATATATTTCATGAACATAAATTTGATCAGTTGTTGAAAAAATGTTAAGGAATATTGCACTTTAATCGCAAAAAAAAAAATCAATAAAAAAAAATCAAAGAGATCATAGTAACGAAGGTAAATGCTATTTGAAATACTTCATAAATATTCTGACGGGCATGGAATTATCTGGCTTCTTGTCTATTATAATATTCTTTGACTAAATAAATTGAACCCAATCCAATCCACAGCAGGATGTATAACAAATTTTATCCTACCTTTCAGCTGATATTGTTTTCATGACAAATGTAATGTTTTCTTTCCTTTCTTAATTATTTATTAATTATTTAATTTTCAGTGGAAGACATAGAACGGCATGATGGATCCCCAGAGAAGCCATATTACATGAGTAAAGGACTTATGAAAATTCTTGGCAAGACAAATAAACTCAACAGTGGCAAGGAATAATAGTTTAACTAGGGGTACAGAATGTAAAAATAAAAAGCTGAGCATTGAAACAGTTCATAATGTATCTACTTGTTGTAGTTGAGTTTTATTTAAGTTTAGTTAAAAGTGGTGAATATCATAGAAAGTAAATCTGTATAACAGCGAATCCATTTTGCTTAAGATATTTTATCATGTTTTCCTTAGCTAAGTAAGGTCTACAATTGACTGGTGAGATTTTAAGAGTCCATTCAGTTTGCTGAGAGTAGATACTAAAATGAAGCTCCTGCATCAGTTATATGAAGCTGCTCTACTTATTATTGTAGGAGACAAGTAATTGTTTTGTTAAGTGTGGGTTTGTTACAAGAACCAATATTCAGATTGCAGAATTTCTAAAGGCTGGACCTTTTAAATATTTTAATGTACAGATATATTAATTGTATATATTTTAACATTGAATAATAAATTTTAAAGTGCAAGCACATTTTAAGCTCAAAGATCACTTTGATTAAAGCTTCTGACCATGTGCTGATTGTGATATAGTCCTGTATCACTGATTGCTATGCTAAATATTTATCTTGATGTAAGACTTCATGAATTTGAATCTTGTTTAGTTTGATTTGTATACATCATAGTCCTGAATATTTCCAGCAACACTTTTCAGTTAGTTTCACACCAAATGTAAATATCTCATTGGCTTGAACATAATCCAATCAAAGTTGCATATTTACATCTCAGGAAAAAAAGTGAATGAAACTAAAGCTGCTTATTGATCCATTTTCACATATACTATTATAATATATTGCAGTTATATGTACATTGTCTATAAATACTTAATGCAAAGTAGAAAATGGCATCAATTCCTACTCATTAACTAGCATAATGTAAAGCGAGACTTGCCTGTATATAACACGAAGCTCAAATTGATAACAGTATTATTGTATATTTTGTAAACATTTATGATGGATTTAATATTATTGAACACCTTAACCCTAATGATGGAGTGGAGTAACTTGTGGTACGTATCTCTATACTCAACTGTACAGCACTCTATATTCAATATGAACATATCAGATGTGTCAGTACAAGTAACTTAAATTCACAAATTGTTAACATTCCCTCATTGTGTATGATCTGTTCCAAATACTCCTCATGTGATCATGTAACACAGTTTTTGACTGCAAATTGTATTACAGTTATTATTTTACATGTATGTTTGAGGTTTTACACAGGGACACTTGAGATGTGAATGCATGTTATATGAATATATCTGTTTACGTTATAGTATTGTGTCTGTGTGGGATTTTAATAGGATTGATGATTATTTCTCAACTAAATTGACACATTTTTCTCTATATTCCCAGTTAAGCTACTACATTAAACAGTAAACTACTACATTAAACAGTAAACCCTATTATAATTCAATTGCTCAAATTTTGTCTCCAAGTTACTAAGAAATTTAATTGCCTCCAAAATGTAGAAGAGACAAAATGAAAAAAATATATTTACATTGATAAGGTTCTTTTTTTTTGTTCTTCCTGCGATTGAATAATTAAAGCATCTTATGTAATTGTAAGTAGTAGAGAAAGGTGAAATTGATGTGTATTGACCTACTTCTGTTGAAGTCGGTGAGTGTATATCCAGTCACATGACCAAACATATAATTAATTAGAGCATATTAATTTGAGCATCTAACATAATTGTAAGTAGTAGAGAAAGGTGAAATTGATGTGTATTGACCTATTTCTGTTGAGGTCAGTGAGTGC
This sequence comes from Hanleya hanleyi, assembly GCA_036873755.1. Lineage (NCBI taxonomy): Eukaryota > Metazoa > Mollusca > Polyplacophora > Lepidopleurida > Hanleyidae > Hanleya > Hanleya hanleyi. Next base: position 22,488 of record JAVTVY010052250.1, on the reverse strand, counting down.
ATATCCAGTCACATGACCAGGCACCACTGAGCTGGAAGTGCCCTGTGTGCCTCGCTAAAGGTCACTTCTGGTCATTGACCTTTGACCTCCACTGAAATAGGTCAATGTACACCAATTTCACCTTTCTCTACTATTAGTGTATAATGGTAAAAAACAAAGACATGTAATCTTGCTATCTTCATCAGTTATGTAAGTTATGTATACATATTCAGCATCATTTGAACACTTTTAAACTCATAACTTATGAAACATCTGTGTGTTTTTAATGAATTCAATATTGGACACTCCATTGTTCCACAGTGGACATTATGTTATATTTGACCAAATATACATGCCAGAGGTAACACCTATCAAGATTGTTATTTCTTTTATCTAACGAAGCTTTTAAAATGTTATCAAAGTATTAAATTGTATGTGTAAATCCCTCCATAAACTTTTTTACTCAAATTTATACGTCTAAATGAATTCATATATTAAAATGACTGGATAAATTCACAGCAATTTGAATGGCATGTGTGTTTTATGTAGCATATACAAAGTTGCCTGGCCTGTGGATTTGGATGTTAGATCCCTGTAAATGGTGGAAATTAATAATTATAATATTTTTTTTATTTTTTAAATCATTTTTTTAGGGGGGGGGTATATTTCCTACATTTTTCTCTCATGTTTGGCTCAAATAAAATCATTCCCATTGGTGTATATACACTTATTTGATGTCCAAGAGATCAGGATATGGTAGAAAATTCATTTTGTTAAAGATTAGGGAGAAAAACGCAGGAAAGAAATGATTAGAACTTTTTTTTATATTTCTTAATTCTCATAATTTACGGATAATATAAGTAGGCATCTATCATCCAGGTCCACAAGCCAGGCAACTGTGAGCATGCATATACCAGTGTTGAATATATAAAGCTCTTTTTATTAACTCCAGTCAGGAATTTAAATCATAAAACTAATTTTCATACAATGCAAGTTCAAACTCTTTACAAACGTAATATTAAATTTCCGGGGAAGATGGTCGGCAAGAAATTGGCATAAAAGTATGATTTGCCGCCTTTGTGACATTTGAAAGTCATTCATAAAATTGTTTTTTTAAAGGATTTTTTGATGTATTGCTTTGATGCATGGTTTATTTGTGCAATTATCATAGAAGATAAAATACTTAAGCTATCAGACTATCATTATTAACGGTATATCATTACAAGTACTTGTCCACTTATACAAAAAGAAACTTTCTTTCCTCGGAATTCCAACACTGTTAATTTTGTCTGTCCAAATGCAACTGGTTTGTGGCATTATCCTGGGAAAATGGTTCTTGATAGATTTCTGCTTTCTGTTTTCATTCCGGGATAATCTCTGACAATTCACAAAGACAAGCTGATTCGCAACCAGCTGTCCAGTGTCCAGTCGATCCTTTCAACGCGACTAGGACATATTGCGTCAAACGAGGAATTTATTTACCTACCAATTACGTCAGATCGAAGAAAGCCATGTGTGTCCTGCCCAGTTTTCTAATAACAAATAATTATCTGACGAAACTGATATTACATGCATATTTTGAACTATGTCATAAATATTTTGTCGATTGTTGTATCTTGTCGACTGTCAAACGAGTTGTTTGGTGAAGATTGCAATAAATCTTACTGTGAAAAACTGGTGTTTTGTTTTTCGGCAATTGAGCAGGTAAGCCTGGAGCAAGAGAAATAAAAGGCGAACGTATATCACACATAATATATGAGACGAACGTCTTTTGGGTACAATCAACCCAAGGTCAAATAACCATGGCAAAGGATGGTTGGTTGACCAAGGTCCTAACATGGGTTACCATGGTCCTAACATGGTTGAACCTGATTCTAACATGGTGGACCATAGTGTTGCGACTTAATGAAATTGAGCACTATAAATAGGCCAAATCACTGTGTGCCACTAACCAATCATCCAAATTAAAATTCGGCTTTGTTTAACTCATCTATTCACGAAGAAATATTTTCTCCAGACCTAAATTTTTTTATTACTGGCCTCCTGAACACACCCTGCATACCAAACGGCTGCTCCAACTTCCGCCGGAGGGAAATTACAAATTTGAGAAGCTAAGTAAGTTAAGATTTTTCATTTTTTTGGTAGTTTTCACGTATTTACTACTCGAAAATTTAATGAGAAAATGTTCTCAAGGGGACGTGTTAGCAATTCGTGTGAAATTTTCAACTCGTCCTTGTATTATTTTTTAATTACAATTCATTTTATCTGACATTAAGAGCTATTTTGCAACATAACAGTGATTAGATGCTTAAAAAATCATCTATTTGTGTATCATCCGCCAAATAAGTTATAGATATATGAAGAGTAGTTCCTTAACAGCAGGCTGATAGCTTGTAGTTTCAAATAGTTCAATCTACTTCGGTCAATGTTAGTTTTTCTAGCTCATGCATGTTCGTATATGGTACAAATACCGCCGGAGGAGCATGTATCGAAGATATGATTACCGCCGGAGGATCTGATCTCTAATTGCGTTTGTCTATGTACACGATCAGGCCACTTTATTGTTAACCATGCAGACATAGCCATGATCATCACTAATTTTATCCTCGACATTTACGCTCCATCGTGCCAATTCGTGTATTGGCCTAGGTGTTCTCGTCAGCATTGTAATTTTCCGGTCTGTACGGCGAATCATTCTCCCCTGTGTCAGAGTTTGTAACCCCCTAAGCTGTCGGTGAAACAACGATATTTCTGACAGTATGAGGTATACAATCGGACACCGTGAGAATGTTGCGAATGTGTATCCGTCAGATACAGTCTAGGTATCGGATAACCCTCAAACACTTTTGAGAGCAATTATTTAGAGCACCATTAAGCGTTTCTGAACAAGAAGTACCGTAATAGATAACAATTTCTGAGTTTATTGGGTTGTTTAAACTACACGATTTATGGAAAAATTAGGTAATAAAGATAGGTGGCAACTCACTAGGTTAGCGTTAAACTATGATGAAGATCAAAGCAGTGATGCGAACAATGTGACGAGACAATAATAACATAATGACTGAAAATAAATCCGAAATGGTAAATATCGTAGCTAGTACTTACCACGGCATGTGCAAGAAACCCAGACGCGGGCACACGCACTGACATCCCGACTCACGTCCAGCCGGTCCAAATTTAGCATTGTTCGAGATGAGAGGTCCGATTATAAACTGCTATATCTGAATAAATATAGGTTCCCCCAAACGTATTTACCCCTACACAGTTTCTACAATATATCACCTTCCCTATGGTACAAATTAATGTAATTTATGATTTTATTTGGCGGATCTAAATTCGATTTAAACGAAGTAGTAATGTGAATCCCTTCTCCATGTTAAACGAATGGGAGAATGCCTTGACCGACAGCATAGGTCTACAAAAGACGATTGATTTCACCCTCTTGTATTACCAATGAAACATTTATTTACTCCTCACCAGAAAGATAAAGGTTTACCTGAAAAATCCATGTAATTATATTTGTGAAAAAAAATATGAGAAATTACGTCAAAACACTTTTGAAAGAGAGCGAAATTCAGCTTTTTTGGCGGAGTCACGGTCGGCTGAACACCTACGGTTGTGTCTGACTGGACGAAAGCTTAATATGCTGGGCAGCGGCCTGAGGTCAACATATGGTCATCGTAGTGTGTGCGAGTTAAGTCTCATTGATATATGAATGGCTTTCTTTGGTAGGCCTTATGTTTAGAACTGATCCAGGCGATGATAGGGCCCAACTATTGTGATTCAAGCGATATTTAGACCTCAGACCATAAATGACGAGGAGTTGTGTGTTTAACTCCGTGGGTTTAGTTTAAAGACGTTCCTCGCCTTTGCTGATGCGCACAACGTCGCGCATGTATTTATAGCGCGAATGTCAAATGACGTTGCGTTAGGTAGTCTCCGTTTGCTCACGCTGCTAACAGCACACGCCATAGCCACGTCAAATGATTTCTGGCCACTTTTAGAGGAAATCTGCGTCGAACGATGTTAGAAGTCAAACGAGTTCGGTGATCCCATTATTGGATGGGAATAATTAGCTATAGGCTTTAACACTTCGACAATTCCATGAGCAAATTATCATTGAATTCAGAAGGAAATGGTACAGTCTGAAAGACAAAGACCACGTGAACATGAGCAACGCCCATTGATATTTGGTGGTTTGTGACAATTTTTGGAGCAAAATCGTACAATTTAAATTACATCATTTTTTTGTCACAAATTAGACAAAAACGTCCCATAGGTGGCGACATGAGCTTGAAAGTGAGTTCGATGACTTAGTAATTTTTTTCTCGAAATGAATTTGTATATTTCCAAGGTACATCCGTGCAAAATTTGGTGAAATTCTGCCAATGATTTCTTAGGGTGAGGAACGTCCTTTTATTGGGCCTAACGATTGTGGTTCAAGCCAGATTTAGATCTCAGACCAGAGATCTGGTGTGTTTAACTCAGTGGATTTCGCCTTAAAATAGTATCGTTTTCATTTGTTAGATGGATTCAATATTGAGTGAGGACGGTACATACATTTACCTCGGCCAAGAAGAGACAGTGGTACTCCGGCGGTAACTGTATCATATTATTATTGACTCCGGCGGTAGTCAGATCTCACTCCGCCGTATGTTGTATCACCACTTTCACACAGGTCATATTCATGCGTCTTAAAATCATCGAAATTCTTCCTTTTCAGATATAAATATCATCTTGCCATTAAAAGGCAACCTCGTTTTACATAACGATCGTAGTTATATTCTTGATTAATTGGATAAAATGCATATTTGATGTAGTTTTTCTAAGAAAGGTTTCTAGATTCGGCTTCTAATGGATGTAATTGTCTATTTAGAATTATCCCGTTCTCAAAAAACAGTTCAGCTAGTTAAATAAATGTACCATCTAACGATTGAGACAATTTGATATTGTTGATAGGGCATGGTTCTGACATATCAACGTAAAAACCAAGAAATTGTCCTACCATTTTTCACGCCCTTTCCTCCGGCGGAAGTTCACCCTCCGGCGGAAGTTGGAGCAGCCGTTTGGTATGCAGGGTGTGCTGAATGACCCTGGTGAATGCAAAGAGCCATAAATATTTCAGCTGTGCACACCCCAGGTCATGGTAATTGACCTTAAGGACTTCCTCCCTCAGACAGCTTGTCATGACTGAAATACAGCTGAAAGCGACGTTAAATCATATTCACTCAATCACTCATTCGAATAACTGGAGGTCCCTGGTGTGAGATGGAATAGGGCCCTACGCGTGGATTCCGGGTTTGAAAAATTATAGTGTCCAAACGTTGTGATATGATTGAATGATTGTTAAAACACACCCTGCATACCAAACGGCTGCTCCAACTTCCGCCGGAGGGTGAGCTTCCGCCGGAGGGAAGGGCGTGAAAAATGGTAGGACAACTTGTTGGTTTTTACGTTGATATGTCAGAACCATACCCTATCAACAATATCACATTGTCTCAGTCGTTAGATGGTACGTTTATTTAAGTAGCTGATGTGTTTTTTAGAACGGGATAATTCTAAATAGACAATTACATCCATTAGAAGCCGAATCTAGAAACCTTTCTTAGAAAAACTACATCAAATATGCATTTTATCTAATGAATCAAGAATATACCTACGATCGTTATGTAAAACGAGGTTGCCTTTTAATGGCAAGATGATATTTATATGTGAAAAAGAAGAATTTCGATGATTTTGAGACTCCTGAATATGACCTGTGTGGAAGTGGTGATACAACATACGGCGGAGTGAGATCTGACTACCGCCGGAGTCAATAATAATATGATACAGTTACCGCCGGAGTATCTAACAGGCACGGCGGAGCGGGAGAGGGGCTACGGGGGCTGAAGCCCCCCCCCAATAATTTGAGCAGAAAAAATAAATAAACACTACACTAAAGTTTTGATAGTTTTCCAGAGAGAATGACAAATGTGATGCGGTAAAAGGCCTACTATTATCAGAATGCAGCAGAACGCAGCGTTTTGCATTTGTAAATTCGACAATTTCTAGGTTGTCCGTCTGTATAAGTCTTATGAAGGTCTCAAAAATAAAACATGAAGACTGAACCGAAAGTGTTGGATATCTTAAAGTTTAAAGAAATGGACAGGCCATGCAATCAAAAACATAACAGTCGGGACTTAGTTCCGGATTGAACAACCTTTCACCTAAAGGGCGTCGGAAGCCATGGCCGTACCACTTTTGCGCAATAAACAAAAATATGAAAGAAAGAAAAAACAAAAAACGAAGAAAGAAAGAAATAAACACAAAATGAAAAGCAAATGATAGCTTCAGTCGAAGAAGAAGACTTTGATCGGTCCAGAGCGCCACTGAATTTGTTAGCAGTTCTGCGCACCGACCGTGAAAAAGTAACATGTACGTTCATATGCATGATGCCGTTTGATGTTCACGTTATTTTATCAACGCAACAAAAAATTAGTTTACTTCATACGAATTCGTTGTTCGTTTGTCCAATTTGTCATAGGCCTACACGCTAGGTTGTTTCTGGGTGCATTCTACCTTTCCCGGTCTGTACCCGACCTTGTGATTAAGCTTCCGGCGGCCCCTGGACCCTCGCCTAAAGTGATATGATAGTGGCCGTACCACTTTGAATTTGCTTCCGACGCCCCTGTACCGTAACCCTACCTGGCCTGGGGGGAGCACTTTACGCCCCCCTGTTGGTTTTTTGCTCGTATCTCCGGAACGACAAAAGATTGAGAGCTGAAACTCCGTGACTTTTCCGATTATCATATTGGGGTCATTTTGAGCCTATTTGCATGACCCCCGAGCAGAGGATCATGGGTAAATTCAAAATGGCGGACATGGGGGTACCAGAAAAGTGATGTTTTCGCCATATTTCTTCCAAAATTACACAAAAATTCAGCATATTGATTCAACGCGATTCTATGCATTTTACTGAAACCATATGTCTTAGCATCACCAAAAAACATCCCCTGATTTTTCCCGCTCCCTCCCTTCCCCCATTAACCGTACCAGTCCTGGGGGAGGGGGTGCCAAAATGCCCACCCCCCCCTAACAAACATTCTGCGATATCTCCGGAACGCCAAAAAATGAAGAGCAGAAACTTCGTCACGTTATAGGTTATCATTATTATCATTTTGAGCCTATTTGCATAACCTCACGAGCAGAGGATCATGGGTAAATTCAAAATGGCGGCCATGTGGGGTACCAGAAAAAGTGATGTTTTCGTCATATTTCTTCAAAAATTTAGTTTTTTTGTATAGAAAAGTGGGTAAAACTTATTTTATTTCATATCAGATTATTATTTACTAATTTATCATGCAGTTTTTGCGAAGAAAAAAAGAAAATAAAAAAATTCGAAGATTTTGACCAAAAATCGTCCAAAAATGCTCTTTTAGAAAATGACGTCTGTGACGTCATCTTGGCGGCCATCTTGGATTTTTTTTACATTTTCTTGTAGCGCTTGACCCAAAGATATAGTGTGGTAAGTTTCAGCCCTCTAGCCTTAGAGATAGCGAAAATATTTAGGGGGGGGAGCACTTTCCGCCCCCCCCCCCTCCCAGGCTGCGGAACATCCCAAATCGCCCAGGCCAGATAGGGTTAATCCAAAACAAGTCGAAAATAGGCTGTACTGTCTAGAAAGCACAATTTTAAATCTAGATTTAAGAATATCCCCGACCTACTAGAGAGAAGAATGTTAGTTCCGTTAGTTCACGCTACAAAAGTTCTTCTAAGTCCAAATATTCCGTCAAAATGCAACAGGACACTATTTACTAAATATAAGTATAAAAATCTCAGTAGGGACCATAAAAAGTGATTAATTCCATTTCAAAAACCATTCTACTTTTTGTTGTACATCAGTCTAAAAAATACAGTTCTCGAAAGTGGGAAATAGCTGTCAAAATGCTAGAACGCGCCATTTCACGTTTAGATTTTCAAAAACAATTCCAGGAACCCTCACAGAAAAAACACAAAAACTATCAAAATACGAGCGATAACTGAGAGATGATTTGCGATTTTATCCATCGGGAATTGGCCAGAATGCGTCTCCGACCGTCTAGAACCCCAGAGCTTACGGGGCCTATAGCCGGCCCCCAGTCTAACTAAAATCAGACCCAATCTAATCACAGTCGTTGGTAGGGTCTAACCAAATCCTATCTTTATTACCTACTTTTTCCATAAATCGTGTAGTTTAAACAACTCAATAAACTCAGAAATGATTATCTATTACGGTACTTCTTGTTCAGAAACGCTTAATGGTGCTCTAAATAAATGCTCTCAAAAGTGTTTGAGGGTTATCCGATACCTAGGCTGTATCTGACGGATACACATTCGCAACATTCTCACGGCGTCAGATTGTATATCTCATACTGTCAGAAATTTGGTTGTTTCACCGACAGTTTAGGGGGTTACAAACTCTGACCCAGGGGAGAATGATTCGCCAAAGAGACCGGAAAATTACAATGCTGACGAGAACACCTAGGCCAATACACGAGTTGGCACGATGGGCGTAAATGTCGAGGATAAAATTAGTGATGATCATGGCTATGTCTGCATGGTTAACATATAGTAAAGTGGCCTGATCGTGTACATAGACAAACGCAATTAGAGATTAGATCTTATATCTTCGAGACATGCTCCTCCGGCGGTATTTGTACATATACGAACATGCATGAGCTAGAAAATCTAACATTGACCGAAGTAGGTTGAACTATTTGAAACTACAAGCTATCAGCCTGCTGTTGAGGAACTATTCTTCATATATCTATAACTTATTTGGCGAAGGATACAAAGATAGATGATTTTTAAGCATCTAATCACTGTTATGTTGCAATATAGCTCTTAATGTCAGATAAAATGAATTGTAATTAAAAAATTATACAAGGACGAGTTGAAAATTTCACACGAATTGCTAACGCGTCCCCTTGAGAACATTTTCTCATTCAATCAATTTTCGAGTAGTAAATACGTGAAAACTACAAAAAAAATGAAAAATCTGAACTTACTTAGCTTCTCAAATTTCTAATTTCCCTCCGGCGGAAGTTCACCCGCCGACGGAAGTTGGAGCAGCCGTTTGGTATGCAGGGTGTGTAAAAGGGACATTAAATCAGAATGACTCACTCACTCACTCGGACAGCTTGTAAGAGGCGAATAACTGAAGGTCCTTGGTGTGGGATGGAATAGGACCCTACTCGTGGAGTCCCAGGTGTGAAAAGTTATAGGATTCAAACTTTGTGATATGATTGAATGATTGTTAAAAGGGACATTGAATCATATTCACTCGCTCAATCAATCACTCACTTACTTGGACAGCTTGTAAGAGGCGAAAATTTGGAGGTCCCTGGTGTAAGATGGAATAGGACATTACCCGTGGAGTGCTGGTTGTGAAAAGTTATAGGGTCCAAAGGTTGTGATATGATTGAATGATTGTTAAAAGGGACATTAAATTATATTAACTCACTCAATAAATCACTCACTCGGACAGCTTGTCGTAAGAGGCGAGAATCTGGAGGTCCTTGGTGTAAGATTGAATAGGACCCTACCCGTGGAGTCCTGGGTGTGAACAGTTATAGGGTTCAAACGTTGTGATATGGTTGAATGATTGTTAAAAGGGACATTAAATCATATTCACTCACTCACTCACTCGGACAGCTTGTCGTAGGAGGCGAATAACTGGAGACCCCTGGTGTAAAATGGAATAGGACCCTACCTGTGGAGTCCCGGGTGTGAAACGTTTTGGGATTCAAACGTTGTGATAGGATTGAATGATTGTTAAAAAGGACATTAAATCATATTTACTCACTCACTCAGACAGCTTGTCGTAAGAGACGAGTAACTGGACGTCTGGTCTGAAATAGAATGGGACCCGCGGAGTCCCAGGTGTGAAAAGTTATTGGGTCCAAACGTTGTGATATGATTGAATAATTGTTAAAAGGGGCATTAATTCAAATTGAATGAATGAATGAATTTTATTCACCAATAATATATGGGTATAATAACATGTAGGTTGACAAAATAATGGCGGGAATAAAGCCCCAGGGGGCTTGTTCTACCCCAGTTAGGAATATAAGTATAAATATCTGAATATAAGGAGAATGCGAACGGTGAATAAAAAAAAAACTTTAAAACTTTGGGCATACAATCTAGAAATTATCAACGAGAAACGGGTAAAACTTCGAGTAAATAAGATTTAAGCTTAGACCTGAATAGTGATGAAGATTTTATGGTTTTGAGAACTGAGGGTAACTTGTTCCATTCCCGTGGCCCCGTGACTCCAATTGTATAATACGAAAGATTAGAGGAATAGAAAGGTCTATATAAATTTACTTCTTGGTTCCTTGTGGGATAGCGGTGTACTTCAGACAGTTTTGTAAAATAGTTACGGAAAAGAACCGGCATTGTTTCAGGGTGATACAAAAACTTTTGAACCAAGTTTAAACAGGAATATCAATTCAGATCGGGCAGAGGGGTGATTTTTAGATGAGTGAATAGTGGTTGAGTATATGCTCGCGTTTCTGCGATAGAGTAATAACTCTGAGGACACGTTGCTGGAGCAATATTCACGGTTTCAGATGAGTCACATATGTGTTTCCCCAGAGGATGTTACAGTAGGATAGGTATGGGTATATCATCGAATAATATAAGATATGTAATGTTTTCTTATTTACTGAGTTTTTGAAGTTAATAACCCCAGTGTTTCTTGCCACCTTCTTGCAAATGTAGTCAATATGGTTTGTCCAGTTTAGTTTATTGTTAAAGAAAACTCCGAGGAATTTGAAACTATTTACTAATTCAATCTCTTCACCGGATATAAATAGCTGTGGCACGTGCCGCAGGCGCTGCTTGGTGGGATTTATTATCATGAATTTGGTTTTCTTTACGTTCAGTGATAGTCGATTGGCACAAAACCAAATATATAGTTTTTCCAAGCACTGTCGAGGTGTTTAGAAGTATAAACAACACTGGTGTCATCGGCAAAAAGAATGACCTTAAGTAAATCAGTGGCATTATTAATGTCATTAATATATAGTAAAAATAGAAGAGGTCCAAGGATAGATCCTTGGGGTACTCCACAAGTGATATTCATGGAACAAGAAAGCATACTGTTATAGTAGACACATTGTGATCTGTTAGATAAATAGCTTCTGAACCACTTATTTGCTGTGTCGCGAAAACCATAATGATGTAGCTTAGTGAGCAGTATGTCGTGATTGACAGAGTCGAAAGCTTTGGAAAGATCCAAGAAAGTAACTGTACTATATTCTCTAGATCCCTTGGCAGTGACCAATATATCATACAGAGAAATCGCCGCGTGAGAGGTTGAATGATTAGATCTAAATCCATACTGAGTGTCAGATATAATATTGTATTTCTCTAAGAAATCTGTCATCCTATTTATTGCAAGTTTCTCAATAATTTTACTTAGAGCTGGTAATACAGATATTGGTCTATAATTAGAAAAAAGTTTTGTTTCACCCGATTTGAATATTGGAGTCACTTTGGCTGATTTAAGAGAATCTGGGACAATACCCGATCTAAAAGACAAGTTCGTAATGTGTGCAAGTGGAGCAGAGACAGATTTGGCGACGAGTTTGACGAGAGACATAGAAATACTGTCCAAACCCGGTGAGGCCGACTTCGAAGTCATAATGATGTTCTGAACATCAATGGAAGTTGTTGGGGTAAATTCAAAATTTTCGGGAGTAGAGGGACCGAGAAATTCACAGAAGCTTGGAGGGACTGTTGGGATATTAGAGTTCAGGGTGGAAGCCACGGTGCTGAAATACTCATTAAATTTATCTACTATGCTTTGACTATCTGTGATTTCATTCCCATCGACAATAAACGATTTAGATATGGATGTGTCTTTCTTGCGATTCATTAGCTGGCTGAGAGTTGTCCATGTACTTTTTATATCCTGGTTGGATTCATTGAACTTTTGTTCGAAGTAATTTTTATGGCCAGGCGAATACTGTGGATCAGTTTATTCCTATAAGTTCTGTACTCTTTATGTGAGGTTTCGTCCCGAGAAGCGAGATATTCGCGATAGAGTCTGTTTTTTTCATGGATGGAAGTAAGAATCCCATAAGTGATCCAAGGTTTGATAATCCGCTTAGAAGAGACTTCAAAAGTTGCATACGGAAAACACTCGTTATATATGGAGTCAAACTTTGTGAGGAAATTATCTAGAGCACTGACAACATTGCTTTCTTTGATAACATTGTCCCAAGCGGTGTCATTTATTACCTGTCTAAAAGTATCTTTAAGTTCAGGAGTGACTCGGCGGTAGGATATAGTTTTTTTGGAGGGTGTGCAGATGGGAGAAGATTTTAGTATGTGAAAAATGGGAAAGTGATCAGTGATGTCGGTTAAAAATATCCCAGATAGTAAGTTATCTTCGTGAAAGTTTATGAATATGTTATCTATTAATGTTGCTGTGTGTGACTTAACTCTGGTAGGTTTAGTTATTTTGGGGAAGAAATAGTAGGATTTCAGAAGGTCAAGGAAGTCTTTTGATGGTGTATGAACATCAGTTTTGAAGAGGTCGATATTAAAATCTCCCATCAGGATGCACTTATGCTTTTCACTCTCAGCGAAAACTAACCGAAATTTCAGCAAATTCATAATTTTGAAATATGTCAAAAAATGTATACAGCTATAGATGCAGTGACAGTATACAGAATGAATCAAGATACAGAAACAAGAGAAATGCCTGATGATGCTGTTCATTTTAAATTTAAATTCAGCTTACCATCTTCTATCAGCCTAAAAGACATCCATCTTTAGAAGGCTTTACCCATCCTCAAAATGGACCGTATGCACCAGCCCATATAGGGGCAACTGGTGGCTTCTGAATCTTGGAGATGTATGTGAAGACTGAAGTGTAACCAGAGAAGTGATCAAGTGACTGACATCATCAGTAGTAGAAAAAACACATTTTCGGATGCGCAATTGCGACTTGGCGCTTATCTGTATATCCCAATACACTAACCCACAGGAGCAACTTGCGATATATTGGCCCTGGGGTTGGCCCTGAAATATAGCCAGGGAAGAGGTCACCTGACTGATGTCATCAGTAATAGAGAAAACCACATTTTCGGATACACAGTTGGGACGATGTGCCTGCCTACACCCATAAACACTAGCCCAGCTGTGAGGTCATCTGTGATGTCAACAGTAGTAGAGAAAACAGCATCTTCGGATGAGCACTTGGGATTCGGCGTCTACTTATATATCTAGTAGAGAAAGACGATTTTCGGATGCGTACTATCAGTTCAAACCCGTTTCATTTTGTACGCCATGACCTCATTGGGTAGGGACGGAAAGTGGACCAGATTGGATCCTCCACGCTGGGGTCAATTTCCATCTTCTCATCTCGCGGTGGCGGATCGACCTCCATAAGCATAGTGGCTGAATTGTCTGGTCTCACGATCGCATGGCGAAAGTCTATGGATGACGCGTTGATGGTGGATCAGTTGCCTGGCATGTTATGTCATCAGTCAACTGAGACAGTCACGTTGCATTCGCGACTGCTCGGCTTATTCCGTGAAGTCATAATACCTCGAGTATTAATGGTGTAAGGATTTTACAGCTCTCAGCTGTAAACCGTGATCCGCCGCACGTGAGGCACATCACATGCTGTAGGATGTGTTTCCCCTCACATAGTCCTCGTTGTATTTCTCTCTTATCGGGAGATAAACTATATATCCAAATGAAATGGACATTTCCTTGATCTACTCGGGAAGAATCTCTTCCAATTTGAGGTGTTTCTCTCGGTTTTTCCTCTTGAGCTAATCTCCATCAGTGTCCATGGTAACGGAAGTCATACAGCTGACATGCGCTGTTCGGAGTTTCCGCGTGATATTATACTTTCAACATGGATGCCAATATGGATTCCTAGCAGTACGGGACGAGGCACTAATGTCCTACATTGTCCGAGATCGTGTCGAGTGAGTCACGTTGATGTGTATGAAGATTGGGATGGCTCCTATAAATAGTCATCCAATGAAAATGCTCGTATTAGTTTAAAATGGTGGGGTCGAATGACCAATCACTGAAGGGGAGACAGCTGGAACAGTACGCTGACACTGTCTGTTAATTATAAATATCCTGATTTAACAGCGAGTTCTAGTCTAGATACATGTATCAGCATACGAACTTTGGGAAGAATCTAAAAAAGGGTCTTCATTTATTGCCCGGAAACCAAATTTAGATTTATAGGCACAAGACGTGTGCGAAACACAATCCCAAGCGACATCTTTGGGCATATAAATACCAAATTGAGAAGAATCCGTTGTCAATTATTGCCAGAACAATTTTCAGATTTGTCCACCAGGTAGGCCTATGCAGAAGCAGGCGAACTACAACCCAGGGGACATATTCTGGCATGATATCTGTATACAAATTGGAGAAGAATCCGATGAACGAAATCAAATTTAGATTTTGACATGAGGACCCTCTGCTACCTGTCGGCGCAAGTGAGCAAAGCGCAATCTCAAGTGACATCTTGTGTCATGTTATTACCCGAAGACAAATTTGGGATTTTGCCACCAGGTGGCATCACCTGTAGGTGCAAATGAGTGAAAAGCAATCCCATGCAACATCTCCTGGCATGGTACATGCATGCTAAATTTGAGAAGAATGCATGCAGTTCTCAAGTTATTGGCCAAAACAAATTCCAGATTTTGTCATCAGGTGGCATCACCTTCTAAACAGAAATGGATCCCAAGCAACATCTCATGGCAAGGTACAATGTATATGCATGCCTAATTTGGGTCCAAGAATTCGATGAGCAGCTCTCAAGTTATTGCCCAGAAACCAAATTTCGAGTGACATTTCAAAGCGTTTCAAAGTTGCAGCATAACGGAAAGAACCCTAGTGGCGCCACCTTCGGGAAGATCTTTCTGAAACACAATATCAATCAGCATCTTGTCACAAGGAATGCATATATGCCAAATATTGAAGAAACTCGATACAGTCAATCGAATACGATCGAGAATGCATCCCTTTTGCCTATTTAGTAAAGGAAACATTCATTATTTGTGAAGAAAGTAAAAACATAAAACTTAGGAAAAACATCATTAACATGGCCCCATAGGATACCTTGAGGGAAGGTACCAACATACCAAATTTAAAAGAATCCGTTTCGGTCCAACGTGCAGTTACTGTCCGGAAATGCAATTTTACCTTGGCCCACAGGTTAGCGCCATGTATAGGCAGATAGGCATAAAAAATAATCCCAACCGAGATCTTGAGGCAAGATTCCTTGACATTGGAAATAGAAAATGTTAACTTGGCCTACCGGTGGCACCACCTATGGTCTGATCGACAAGAAAAACAATCCCAAGCGAAACCTTCAGGTAAGGTACATGTATTCATATACCAAACTTAGAAAAAATTCAGTCAAGGTTTAAAAAGTTATTGTCCGGAAATATAATTTAAAATTGGCCCCCAGGTGGCACCACCTATATGTGGATCAGCATGAAAAACAATGCCAAACGAGAAATTGAGGTGAGGTACCTACACACCAAATTTGAAATGAATCCGTCAAGGTTTTCAAAAGTTATTGTCTGGAAACACTTTACTTAGCTTTCAGGTGGTGCCCCCTGTATACGAATCAACACGAAAAATATTCTCAAGCCAGATCTTGAGGCAAGGTACCCACACACCAAATTTGAAAGAATCCTGAAGGTTTACAAAAGTTATTGTCTGGAGATGCAATTTTAACTTGTCCCCCAGGTGGCGCGACCCAGAGGCGGATTGGCATGAAAACCAATTCCAAGCAAGATCTACAGACAATGGACCCACTTACCTATACAATACGAAGCTGCGCATTTGAAAACCCCTCGGCTCTGGGCACCAGCCATTCATAATGTATTCAATTTGAACTAAGATGTCAGGAACACCAAGCAGTCAAGTGACAAATATACAGATTATCAAAAATTTTGCAATTAGAAATGACCCCTAAGGTTTCCATCCAATCAAAGAAACCGGTATTCATTCCACAAATCTCTTGTGCATCGATAATGTATACCAAATTTTATATTGAGCATTTGAACAGTGTCAGAGATAGAAATCATTAATGATTTTGCATAAATTAAAGATGGCTGCCCATCCTTCCCGCCACTCAGAGGAACTAATGTGGTCATTCATTAATGCAAGTCTCTTCATACATCGATGCTGTAAACCAAGTTTCGTATAGAACACTTAAATGGTCAGAGATAAACATCATTAAAATTTTTGAATATATTAAAGATGGCCGCCAAGATTTTCGCCCAATTAGAGAAACCAGGTCTGTCATTCATCGTAAGTCTCTTGGTGCATCAATGATGCATACCAAATTTTACATTGAGCACTTCAACGGAATCAGAGATAGAGATCATTAATGATTTTGCATAAATTAAAGATGGCCACCAAGGTTCTCGGTCAATCAGGTTCCGATTCGAAGTATCTGGATATATCGATGATGTATACCAACTTTCATATAAAACAATTGAATGGTAACCGAGATACGTATCATTATCGATTTCGCATAAAGTAAAGATGGCCCCCAGGGTTTCCAGCTAATCAGAAAAGCCTGTTTGGTAATTCGTTGAAAGTTGCTTGATGTATCGATGATGTATATCAAATTTCGTATTGAACAGCTGAATGGTTTCCGAGATATGGATCATTATCCATTTTGCATAAAATTAAAGATGGCCGCCAAGGTTTCCGCCCAATCAGGTCATAATTCAATAGGCTTTTGGTCCTTGACTAGGTCAATAAACATACCAAATTCGGAATTCATCAGCAGAACGGTTTTTCAGCTATCTCGCTCACGAACGGACAGACGGACGTACAAGACGATGACAGTACCCCATGGCCAAAATTGGCCGATGGGTAAAACATGGGTCTGTGCTTGATAAATTGAAGCCTTTTGGGGTTGCAATTCATTGACGGGTGGCAGAATTATACCAATATTGCAGACTACACACAAATTTCAACTTTCTGCCGAGATGTATTGGAGATATATATGTTCAAACAAAATATATGAAGGTCGGGCGAGGGCTAATTTGGGAGATAGAAGGTGCGGCTCGGCACCCTGGGGGTGGAGACATGCTCTCCTTGAGGGTAGTGGTGGTGTTCCGACATGAAAGTCATAGAAAGCTCTCTGTACATCAACAACCGCACTGACAACTGCATGCCATCATCTGTCAGTCTGAAGACCAGCAAGGATGAATTCAGTTCAATTCAGGAAATTGATCATATGCACAGTGTGCACCCGAACTTTAGGAACTCAGTTGTAATTAATATAGTAAGTTACATGTGTGGATACAAATGGTTCATGCAGAAGCTTTAGGGTAAATCATATGATGTGAAATGCAATTATTCGATAACAAAATTGAAGGAAATGTTGTCCTTCGTTTAAGATGACACGAAATTCAAAAACCAGGGGTTCATTCCCTGCCAGTTATTTCATATTATACTTCTGAAATAAAAAATGGTTCATGCAAAAGCTTTAGGGTAAATCATATGATGTGGAATAGATTGATTTCATAGCAAAATTGAAGACCCATTTTAACTGGAACGGACAAGAAGAAGAGAAACTCAGTGGCGCCACCTTAAGGCAGATGTTGCTGAAACCGGCGACTGGCGTCTTGTCGCAAGGAATGCGTATGCTGAATTTCTGGAGAATCCAACAAAGCATTTGGCAGTTATCGCTTGCAAAGAACATCGCTTGCAAAGACATCCACGAACAGGAATGGACATGAAGAAGCGAGATCCAGTGGTGACATCTTCAGGCAGATGTTGCTGAAATGCAATAGCAGCGGCTGAGCCAATGTCTTGTCGCAAGGAATGCGTACATGCCGATTTTCGTGAGAATGCGACAAAGCATTTGGAAGTTATCGCTTGTAAAGAATTCAAACTGACATCCCCAGACACAATGAACCAAGATCCATTTTGACCCAGTGGCGCCACCTTTAGGCAGATGTTGCTGAAATGCAATTCGGACTGGTGTCTTGTCGCAAGGAATGCTTATGCCAAATTTCGGAAGAATCCAACAAAGCGTTAGGAAGTTATCGCTTCGAACAGACATGCACGGACGTACACGGACATCCAAGGACACAAAGAAGCAAGAACCAGTGGCGCCACCTTCAGGCAGATGTTGCTGAAATGCAATACGGACTGGCGTCTTGTCGCAAGGAATGCGTATTCCGAATTTCGAAAGAATCCAACAAAGCGTTAGGAAGTTATCGCTTCGAACAGACATGCACAGACGTACACGGACATCCAAGAACACAAAGAAGCAAGAACCAGTGGCGCCACCTTCAGGCAGATGTTGCTGAAATGCAATACGGACTGGCGTCTTGTCGCAAGGAATGCGTATTCCGAATTTCGAAAGAATCCAACAAAGCATTGGGAAGTTATCGCTTCCAACAGACATGCACGGACGTCCAAGGACACAAAGAAGCAAGAACCAGTGGCGCCACCTTCAGGCAGATGTTGCTGAAATGCAATACAGACAGGCGTCTTGTCGCAAGGAATGCGTATTCCGAATTTCGGAAGAATCCAACAAAACGTTGGGAAGTTATCGCTTCCAACAGACATGCACGGACGTCCACGGACACAAAGAAGCAAGAACCAGTGGCGCCACCTTCAGGCAGATGTTCCTGAAATGCAATACAGACTGGCGTCTTGTCGCAAGTAATGTGTATTCCGAATTTCGGAAGAATCCAACAAAGCGTTAGAAAGTTATCGCTTCGAACAGACATGCACGGACGTACACGGACATCCACGGACACAAAGAAGCAAGAACCAGTGGCGCCACCTTCAGGCAGATGTTGCTGAAAAGCAATATGGACTGTCATTTGGAAGTTATCGCTTGTAAAGATTTCAAACTGACATCCCCAGATACAATGAACCAAGATCCATTTTGACCCAGTGGCGCCACCTTTAGGCAGATGTTGCTGAAATGCAATACGGACTGGCGTCTTGTCGCAAGGAATGCTTATGCCAAATTTCGGAAGAATCCAACAAAGCGTTAGGAAGTTATCGCTTCGAACAGACATGCACGGACGTACACGGGCATCCAAGGACACAAAGAAGCAAGAACCAGTGGCGCCACCTTCAGGCAGATGTTGCTGAAATGCAATACGGACTGGCGTCTTGTCGCAAGGAATGCGTATTCCGAATTTCGAAAGAATCCAACAAAGCATTGGGAAGTTATCGCTTCCAACAGACATGCACGGACGTCCATGGACACAAAGAAGCAAGAACCAGTGGCGCCACCTTCAGGCAGATGTTGCTGAAATGCAATACAGACTGGCGTCTTGTCGCAAGTAATGTGTATTCCGAATTTCGGAAGAATCCAACAAAGCGTTAGAAAGTTATCGCTTCGAACAGACATGCACGGACGTACACGGACATCCACGGAAACAGAGAAGCAAGAACCAGTGGCGCCACCTTCAGGCAGATGTTGCTGAAAAGCAATATGGACTGGCGTCTTGTCGCAAGGAATGCGTATTCCGAATTTCGGAAGAATCTTACGAAGCGTTAGGAAGTTATCGCTTCGAACAGACATGCACGGACGCACACGGACATCCACGGACACAAAGAAGCAAGAACCATTTTAAAGTCCCCGGCCGCGTTGCGGCGGGGGACAATAAACCAGAACGCTCGCTTTCATGGCGCAAGGTGACGATATATGTTTGTACATCTGATTCACACCGGTTTTTCATTAATGTAACACGTTGGCGTGGTTTGTGCAAAGAATCAAAATTTGAAAAAATGGGTACATTTTGAGGGAATTGCCTATTTTCAATCTGTCGAGCTCGAGTGGACCGACAAGGCTATGATCCATACACTGTTGTACAAACGTCTATATTTGATCTGAGCACGCGATGTTAAACCACAATTCCCTCTGCCCTGTTTGATCGGTATGATCAGCTGTGCCAGCATGGTCGAGTAATATAAGGCGCCAGTCCTGAGTGCTGATCTGCGCATGCGGGCGTCGAATCCCTATCCTGACTCCACGATCAATTGTACCTACTACATTAAACTAAACGTTGGGATGCTGGGTGAGATATCATTTACTTTTCATTTTGTGAGCAACAACAACGTGAGAACAACCACGTGTGAGAACTCCAGCCAGAATGCTTGCGCATTGAAATGGTCTTCGATAACGTCATTCACCAGCACATCCCGGTCCTCTGCCTGGAGATATTCGTCATACACCTGCACGATACCGCGCTTGGCGGGGTATCCATCACAACGATTACAAGCGTCTAGTCCGTCATTCATAATTCAGCCGTCGTCCATTAGAGAATATCCGCGTCCATAATCCAAAGACCTATTCCATATTTCATATAACAGTATTAGCATCAAATTCAAAAAGACAATCATAGTATACATAAACATAGGCTTGTTTCCTGCAAGAGAGAAGCGGTCAACAGTTTTCAATGATGCCGGCAAGACATCATGATGTTCCAAAAATATCAAATCCGTATCGCTGATCAGTATTCTTAATCAATAATATTCGTTGTAAAGTCGTCATCTAAAGAATGATGTATCTCAGTCACGCTTTGATTGTGACTGTTCATATGAGTACCATGAGGATCTTGAAGTACATGGTTCATACGGCCCCCAGCCCCGGGTTAAGCGGAATTAGACACAAGTTACGAAACGTAGCGCCATAGATCTTGCACGCTACGTTCGTATTTTGCTATCAGCATGCGATATGTATCGCCAAATTTGAGAAACTTTGAGTGGAAGCGTTTGGTGGAATAGCCCTGTTTTATAAGTTTCTGTAACAATGTTTTGTGACGTTGATTAAAATCGTCACATTTAACAAATCTAGCAAATGCTACTAAGCGAGATATGTATACGCCATATGCAGGTCCCACTGGAATATTACTGTCCAGAAAGGGATAGTTTACGATGTCGAAATTGTAATCAGTCGACGAGAGAAAATGCCCACTTCATTTTTATAGAGATATAGATCTAAATATGATGTGGCTGTATGACTGTCTGTAGTTTCCTTCAAATCCAGTGAAGGTGGATATATATCCTTCAGTGCGTCATTTATATAGCGATTATCCACAGCGAGAAGATCGTCTATATAGCGTTTGGTGAATGAGAAGGAACGGGCTTTGAATGGATCGGTTTTTGAAAGCGCCTGCATATAGTCATATTCATAAGAGAACAGATACAGGTCAGCCAACAGGGGTGCACAATTAGTACCCATTGGAATACCTACATGCTGCTGATGTATTGTGTTGCGAAATTTCATATAGATATTTTTAATGAGAAATTCAAGCAACTCTATAAACAAAGAAACATCCCATGAATGATATCTCTTGTATGTAGTAGAGCTAAAGAATGCTTATGGCTTCCGACATTAATATATCTACGATCAGTTTTCTTGAACACAGATACTATTAATGAACTTAGACGGTCAATAAGGTCCTGATGAGGGATTGTAGTATAGAGAGTCGAGAAACATGTCTGTACGGTATGTGACCTTTAGCATCAAGTTCTTCCGTAAGCCATTTTGAGTTTTTCAATATCCACATACATTCAACGGCAGAGTTTTTTAGAAAAAGTGGCGCAATACATTTCCCAAAATGCTTTTGCCTCCTGCAGAGCCCTCGTCAATAGGGTTGAAAGAAGCTTGGTGGTGCAGCTTCTAGAACCAGCTATGAATCTAGCTTTGTATGGTGATTTTTGCATTTTGGGAGTCCAGTATATTTTTGGTATGTCGTTATGATTGGTTGGAAGACAAATACCTCTTTCCCTGAGAAACTTTTTGTGATTGCTAAATAAATCTTCCAGAGTAAATGCAGTTTGGGAGTAAGTAGACGTATCTGATGAAGATATGTCTACACTCAATTCTTTAACCAGCACCTGGTAATAGTGATATTTACATATGAATATTATATTATTCGGAGCCTTGTCTGCTGGGACTATGACGAATTTACTCTGGAGATTTGCTAGAACTTCTTGCGAATTGAGGTTTCTCAGTACTTGTTTTGCTTGGGGATGAGTACTTCTGCCAATATGGCGGATTGTTTCAACGACCTTGCTCTTGGTAAGGTCCAGCCAATCAGCGAGTACTGTAGGTTCAACTTTTTCTCGCTTAGACCAATCAATAACGAACTGTTCCAATGCAGACAGGACTATCTTCTGGTCGGTCTTCAGATTTATTCTTCTTGGCTCTCTATATTTAGGTCCTTTCATCAGGAGTAATTTCAGATCCCTATGACTCACCACATCAAGGTCACCAGTCACAATATGTTTGGATGGTGTATATGGTGTATAGATAAAGTTCGACGATTCACAATCACAACTATAGCCTCCTGACGTGTATAAGTTCCAGTCAAACTCCTGGACAGCATTGGAGTAATTGAATATTTGGTGGCTATAGATTTAGTGTACTTATATGAAATGCAAGGAGGTTCTGTGAACTTAAAATAGTTTGGTACAGCGTTGCGTACCTCTGGATCATTCAGG